>JAJTWQ010000129.1:1200000-1506749 GCA_029007595.1 Solanum commersonii | reverse complement strand
ATCCTTTGAGATCGCCATCGATTTGAGTTATGATTTTGAGGAAGTAAGTCATATAATAAGAAGATTCATATACATGATTTCCATATAGTTATTTCGACCATCGAGTCTAGTTGTTTCATGCCCATAATTTCCATGAACTTCATAAGTTGAGAATTTTTCAGAGAAGTGGTATAATCCCAGTTCTAAGCCTTTAAGTGTTGAGTTCCTAATCCCTTTTGAGAAGTATCTTTGAGTCCTTGAGTTGAATATTTTATGCTCATAATTCCGCATGAACATTATAAGTCGACGCCTGTAGAGATGAGAAGTCTTTGAGTCATTGAGTTAAGTAGTTCATACTCATAATTCTGTGAACCCGAGCTGGGAGAATTCTTGAAATGAGTAGTACCATTGATGTTCTTGAGTTCCATGTATTTGAGTTCTACCTATGGTTATTGAAAACCTTGCATTGAGTCGTTCATGTCCATAATTCATGAACCATATTTTTTAAGAAATCTTTTACAAATGTTTTAACTTTTGTTTTAATACTTAAGTTTTGAGTTTAGTAAAGAGTAAAGTTGAACTTCTTTTCTTCAAAAAACTATATGGGGACTAAGTATTTCAAAAGAGATTTAAAATGTTTTCACATTTAAATAAGAACGGAAAAACCGAGATTTCCAAAGAGCTTTCTGCTAGTTTTAAAAGAGTAATCGCTTTCAAATGAAGCAAGAGAAGAAACTTGATTTCAAAGATAGCCTTTGAGCTATGTTTTGAGCACTAATCTCAAATCACGGAAAGTATGTTTTAAACATAAAGAGCTAGTGTTATATTTGGGAGTATTATTGAGCAACGATGGGGGATGTGAGTTTCATAATAACTCAAGTTTCCATCATGAAAACTATGTAGTCATCATGGGGGTAGAAAAGGGTCATACCTTTTAGATGAATCCTTTTCGCATAGACTCAGGATCCACTAAGTTCGATAGCTCATATACCGATGGCAAAGTATAGTATGGCCCGGCAATGTGGGTCTAATAACGTTGTATCATCACTATAGTTCTTAAGTGATGGTTGTCGATTAGAGAAACTACCGCAAAGAATTTGCATGGTTCCTCAAGGGGTTCAAATTTTAGTACGACCTGGGGTATGAGACTTCATTCATCATTGCACAAGTAGACTTTGAGAGGGAGCATGGTATGTCTTTTTATGATATTATGATTATGAGTTAATAACATGATTTAAAACAGTTT
Source organism: Solanum commersonii (assembly GCA_029007595.1). Taxonomy (NCBI): domain Eukaryota; kingdom Viridiplantae; phylum Streptophyta; class Magnoliopsida; order Solanales; family Solanaceae; genus Solanum; species Solanum commersonii. Next base: position 1,505,524 of record JAJTWQ010000129.1, on the reverse strand, counting down.
TCTTTTTTTCTTTATATTGAACTTGTTTTAAACTTCTTATAATAAAAATGAGTTTTGCGTTAAGTATTCATGAGTTGAGTATCCAGAGTTGAGTATTTCAAGTCGAGTATCATATCTTTGAAGTTGAGTATCTAATCTTTGAGTCGAGTATCATACCTTGAAGTCGAGTATCTAATCTCTAGAGTTGAGTATCTTATCCTTGAGTACTTCTAAGTTGAGTAAGTTTAAGTAGTTTTGAGTATCCTTTGAGTATTCTCTTTGAGTAAGTTTGAGAGAAGAGGTAAGTATGTTTCTCCTTTTAGCAAGTTTCAAGATTATGTTATGCTTTAGAATTCCTCTACATACTGTACATTCCACGTACTAAGCCATTTGGCCTGCATTTTCATGATGCACATAGGTATTCGGGATCATCAACAAGAGCTTCGTTGATACATCCAAAAGTTCGAGTTAGATATGGTGAGCCTTCTTGTTTCGGAGGATTTCATTTACTTTTCGCTTTAGTCACGATGTCGTGGGTCTTGTCCCGACTTCCATCTTTATCAGTTAGAGGCTTCATATAGTCACTATAGTTGAGAAGTCTGTATTATTCATTTATTTTATTAAATGTTTTAAAGACTTAAGTTGCCTATTTTATGGCGAGTTGAATATCTTATTTTTATTCTAAGTTGTTCATTTGAGTTAAAGTTTTGTACAAAGTTTAGTTTATGGAATTTTATTTTAGTTTTTAAGCTTTGTATGCTTGAATCGATTTTTCCCTTGTAGTCGCCCGGGGATGAGGGTTCACTTGAGGACCATGTGGTCTTCGAGTGCCTGGCCCACGTCCAGGATGTAGGCTCGGGTCGTGACATACCCATTCTTTCAACAAGTTCAATAAATATTTTGGGTGGTAATCCTTTTTCACAAAGGATCGGCAATCAATCGCTTTGGTGCAAATATGTTCAATTGTCACTTTATGTTTCTGGACGTCTTCCTTAATCGAAAAAGTATTTCAATTCCATATGTTTGGAACGCATTGAATACTTATCGTTCTTAGAAATGGAGATTGCTGCAATATTATCACAATAAATTTTCAGCGGCTTGAAAATACTGTCGACTAGTCCAAGTCCCGAAATCAGGTTACTCGACCAATTAGCCCGAACAGTGGCCTCAAGCATGCCACAAACTCGGGTTCAATAGTGAATGCGCTTATAACAGGAAATCGCTTCACACTCTTTCATGATATTGCTCCTCCAAATTAACAAGAACAAATATCCAAATGTGGATTTTCTTGTATCCACACAACTAGCATAATCTGAATTTGAACATCCAATCACATCAAAGATGATCAAATCTTATAAGTGGGCATATTAGCTTTAGTTCCTTGGAAGTAGCGCCACACTTTGTGTGCAGCCTAGCAGTGATCTATTCCTGGATTACTTTGATATAGGCCCAGCATTCCAACAACAAAAACTAATGTCTGGGCATACGTTAGGCTCTCAACGATTGATGCATACGGAATATTTCATTTGCTTATGTTTCAATTCATTCTTTAGGCATTGATTGAGACTAAATTTATCTCCTTTCTAGATTGGAACAAGACATGATGAGTATTTTTCCATCCAAAATCTCTCTAACACTTTATTAATATAGAATTTATGAGACAACCCCAATAATTCTTGTGATCTATCTCGAAATATTTCAATCACATAAGATGTCTCTCCCATATCTTTCAAGTCAAAGTTGTTAGAGATATTTCTTGGTATAATACAACAAACCAAGATCATTAGTAGCGGGCAAGATGTCATCAACGTACATGACTAACATAATAAACTTACTCCCACCGACCTTTGATATATACACGTATCAACAATGTTTTCCTTAAATCCAAAAGTTACAATAGTTTTATTAAACTTAAGGTACCATTGTCGGAAAGCTTGTTTAAGTTTGTATATTGATTTTTTATGTTTACACACCATGTATTCTTTTCCTTTAATAGAAAACCCCTCAGGTTGATTCATATAAACTTCTTCCTCCAAATTTCCATTTAAAGAGGTTGTTTTCTCATCCATTTCATGTAGCTCTAAGTCTTAATGAGCTACTAAAGCCATTATAATTCTGAGTGAATCTTTTCTAGAAATGGGTGAAAATGTTTCTTTATAGTCGATGCCATCTTTTTGAATGAAACCTTTTGCAACAAGTCTTGCCTTGTGACGTTCGATGTTGCCAGTTGGGTCACGTTTGGTCTTAAAGATCCATTTAAACCCAACTCTTTTGTAACCTTCTAGTAATTCAACAAAGTCCCATCCTTTATTCCGTTCCATAGATTTCAACTCATCTTTCATAGCATTTATTCATCTATCGAATTATTACTTTCAATAGCTTGTGAAAATGAAACGGATCATTATCACCTCAGTCAATTTCGACTTGTGTAAATATACCAAATAGTCATCGAAATAGCAAATCCATTTTGTCTTTGAGATATTCTTAATGCTACTTCTTGTGGTACATCTACCGTGGGTTCCTTAATTATCACTTCATTGAGATTAATAGAGCATCGATTTGTTGTTCTTGTTGATTGTTAGGTTGTACAACAACTTCAGGAACAACAACTTTAAAAGAAGTAAAATGTAAAGGATCTCTCACCCTAACTTCTTTAATTTCTACTTTACGTGGTTCTTCACTCCCACTAATTTCACCATTCTCAATGAACCTAGCATTTCCCGTTTCAACTATTTTTGTGTTGTGATTAGGACAATAAAATCTATACCCTTTTGATTTTATTGGATAACCAATGAACAAACCACCGATTGTTCTTGAATCCAGTTTCTTTTCTTGTGGGTTATAAACTCAAACTTACGTCGGGCAACCCCAAACATGCAGGTGCCTTAAACTAGGTTTCCTACTGGTCCACAATTCAAAAGGAGTCTTTGGAACTACTTTACTAGGAACCCTATTAAGTAAGTAAACGACAGTCCTTAAAGCATACATTCACAATGAAAGAGGTAAAGATGAATTACTTAACATACTCCTAACCATGTCCATTAATGTACGATTACGCCTTTCTGCTACACTATTTTGTTATGGTGTTCTAGGCATTGTGTATTGAGCACATATACCATCCTTTTCGAGAATTTAGCAAATGGACCCTGGTGTTGTCCAAGCCACTATATCTTTCATGATATTCACCACCTCTAGCTGACCTAATTATTTTCACCTTTCTATCTAGTTGTCTTTCAACCTCGCAATAAAGACCTCTAAGGCATTTATCGTTTGAGATTTTTCATGCAACAAATAGACATACCCATAACGTGAAAAATCGTCAATAAAAGTGACAAAATATTTTCTTTACCAAATATGAGATATCAAAAGGACCACATATATCAATGTATAATTTCAAGAAGTTGTGTACTTCTGTGGCTCTTGTTTGTTTTCCTTTAATACAATACACACAAAATGTTAAGGTATGTAAAATCAAAATTTGAAAGAATTTCATGCTTAACTAATCTTGTCATTCTTTCTTTGGACATGTGACCTAAACATTTGTGCCACAAGAAAGCGGTTGTTCATTCACAAAACTTCGTTTGGTTCCAATATTATGATGCGAGTTAAGAGTGTTTCAAAGAAGTAGATTATCAAGATTCAGTTTGTATAAGTTATCACAAAGAGTACCAAGACAAATGAGATAGTTATGTTTAAACAAACTAAAACATCCATAACCTAAATTAAAAGAGTATCCAATCTTATCTAACTTAGTCAATGAAACTAAATTTCTCGAAAGAGTAGGTACATAAAAAGTTTCAAGTAAATCTTAGTAACTCCCAGTATCTAGGATCAAATGGTAAGTCCATATAGCGTTAATCTGGAGCCTTCACCCTATTCCTCATAGACACATATCTTTCATTTTGGTTTATGGTTTGTGTCGTAAAGAATCCCTACATCATATTAGAAACATGAACAATACAACCAAAGTCAATCCACCAAGTATAATAAGGAACTTGATTAGATTTGATTCGAGCTATGTCAAAGAACTAGGCTTACCTTTCTTCTCGAGCTATGCCTTAAATTTCAGGCAATCTTTCCGAAAGTGTCCATATTTTCCACAGAAACGACACTTATCATTCTTGTGTTCCTTCTTACGTACTTGAGAGGAAGACTCATTAACATTATGGTGCCTCTATTTTCCCTTAGCATGTTTCTTTCCTTTCTTTCTAGATCTTTGATGACTTACAAAGTTGATGGAGTGGATTCCTTGATTCTTGAGCCTTACTTCCTCCTGAACCAATCGTGCAATTCAAGCACGTTCCTCCATTTGTCTTTCATGGTGTTGTAGTTCATTTGGAAAGAGCCATTCTCAGTGGTAATGAGTTGATGATGAATTGTACAAGTAAAATTTTTTTCCACTTCCATCCCCGAAGACTTAAGTCTTGCTGCTACGTTTATCATTTCAATGACATGTTCATGCATGGTACGTGAACCATCAAACTTCATGGTGGTCAAAGTACCCATTAGTGTCCCAGAAAGAGACTTATCAGCAATTTGAGAGGATTATTCCACATGTTTCAGAAAATCTTTTGCATTTCCATTTTTGGGAAGAGTAGTCTTAAAGTTGCCCGCAATATTTATTCACATAAACATTATGCCTAATCTGTTAAATCAAGCCCAATGCTTATAATAGGACCTTTCTTCGCACTACTAGTTTCGCAATAGTAGTTGGTTTCTCAGTGTAAAGTGCAACATCAAGATCTAAAACTTCGAGATGGAATTTTATCTGTTCGCACCAATCATTGAAGTTAAGACCGTAAAAGGTCGTAACAGAGGCAAAGTGCAAATGAAGAGCGAATGTTGCAAATATAATATGCTCATTTATTAATACTTTGAGTTATGAAATTTAAACTTACTATCAAATACAGAATGGTTTATAAATTCTTAAATGTATATTGATGTCCTCCTTAGGGCGAAACATCAAAATACAACTTTAGACATAATGATGCTTAAATGTGTATTTAACGTAATTCAATATTTTTTCATGTTTCAATCAATAATATTTATTATCTTTGGATAAATAAATAAAACTAACGACACATTTAAATTATCTACTTAATGTTAAATGGTTATAAAATAAATAATCAATCTTTGAGTGATCCATACATATCTTATAACCAGAAACTTCAATATATCCATAAGTGTTGTATCGGTTATAAGCATCAAAATAATGGATAATTGAATATACGTTTAATCATTATTATTTGAATTAATTCTTCAAAGATTAGACCACTTCGGTGATGAACTAATCTCATATACATAATTTCAAAATGAAATATATCATAATGGTGAATAATTATTTCCCTTAATACTAAACACCTTTATATTGCAAAATTAGTACAATAATAAGGGATAATAATATTATGCATATATGTATCATTATATATATAGTGATGTTATAAAGCAAAACAAATTATGGATCAACACTTCACTATTTAATTTACATGACTTCTTTTGAAGGTTATTACTAAAATTTATTTCCTTAATTTAAAAGAAAAGAACAAGTGTTCTAATACAAATTCAAGTTTTCAGTGAGTGAAACTCAACTACTCAAAACATAATAATCCGAATCCAAATCAGCCATAGATTTAGGTCGATACCCATTACCGTTTTCAAATAAAGAAAACATTAATTCTATGAAAAAATATTAGTTCTTAAACCAGGCTCTTGATACCACATGTAAGGATTTAAAGGGATTGTGAAAACATAAACAATCTAAGTATTCATAAATCATGTCAATTATTCATGATCGAAGAACTATATGATTTTCACATAAATCTATCACTATAATAATTCAGTCAAGAATACATACCCGAATCGACCATTATAATTCTTGACTTGAATTGAGCTGAAGTCTTTCCTTGAGTCTTGATAAAGAACTAGTTTTCTTTTCTCGCTCTTTACCTTGTGCGTTTCAGGATACCATAGATGGGATAGGTTATTCCCTTTTAATAGGCAGAGAGAGGCCCTAGCGGTTAATTTCCACTTTCCATCAAAGTAGGTAGTGGGGAGTTATAACCAAAATCAACTTCGCATATTTATCCAATTAGAATTTAGTTAGTAACTAAATATTAAACCAAAACAATATTAATGTGAGCCATGAAAACTAACACACGTGGGCCATAAAACTAACAATTTATACTCTATTTTACGAGTAGTTCTGATCAGTTTGGTTAATTTATGTTTAGATTATTTTTACATTTAATAAAACCTGCTTTTTTTAAATCTTTACTAAGCAGAAATTTAGAAAAGCTTTTTGTCGTAAATTCAACAAACTCATAGATCACGTGATATAAACAAAACATGTTAATTGTGCGTGTGGAGGGAGAGGAGGAGGGCAGGGAGGGGAGGGGGGCGGGGATTTAGGAGGTAACAACTCGTAATGTCACTCAACTATTGGTAATTATATAACAAAGCCATTTTGTTTTACCAAAAAGTCATCCAAGTTTATTTATATATCTTGGAAAGTCACTCTATTAATACTTTATCAACAAAATATGACATGCCATTTTATTTAGTTCACATGTACTTTTTTTCAATCCACGTAACAATAAACTATGGTCTGATCCAACTCTAGCCATAACCCGAATAAGTAAAACTTGCAATAACTTGTAAATTTAATAGGAGTAATATTTATTTTTATGAATAAAAATAAATTAAAATTTATATTAAAATGAAAAAAAAAAAATCATTCATATAAATACATCCATAAAATAGTTTAATACAATATACTGTATGTGTTATATGAAATGGACATTCTACGTAAAAAGAAATATAAAAAATCAAGAAGTGATACATGTGCTAAAATTTATCCAGTATTTAATATTTACCTCAAAATAACCTCACCGATATTTACATGAAACAAATATAAGTATGCAACACGATTTGGTGAGAGCAAGAACTATAGTTTCCCTCATGTATTTTTTTCAAGCAAATATGGTTAATTTAAGTTACGAGTTAGGGTTTATAAGTTGAGTCATTGATTGTTGTAGTGTAGATTGAAAAAAAAAATGTTTTTTTGGACTAAATTAAGTTCTTCTTGTTTAAACATTATTACAATGATTATTGAATAGATATAAATAAAGTTAAGTGACATTCTTATTACAAAAGAGAAAAACATGACATTTTCATATGACTATCAATAGTTGAGTGACCGTTATATCATAGAATTGAGATAATCTACAAATCTAGACAATCAAACTAAATTTTATCACTTTCCTTCTTAGGACAATTCACTTTCCAAGTGCATCCCAACCTAACCTCATCCCACGCTAAACCCCTATATATATTTCCCTTTGATTTCAAAATCCTCCTACCTATCAAAAGCCTCTGCAAAAACTCTCAAGCAAAAACATCCTCTCAAAATTTTCAAATTCCTTCAAAGTTCAAATCTTTACAAATTAAAGAAAGACACAAAATTTAGTGTTTTTCTTGATTTCATCTTCAAAGGAAAAATTCCTTTTTGTATTAGTTTTTTTTATCATCATTTCAAAGCATATCCTTTCTTCAAAATTCATCAAAAAATCAGTCTTTACATTTCTCTTTGTTTTTGTTGTTATCTTGAAATCTCAATGGAAAAAATATTGCAGAAAATATGACTTCACCTGATAATCCAATTCTAAAATCTGATGAAATTGAGCAAGAAAATATTAATTTTTCATCAGTAAAAATAGAAGTTGAAGATGAAAAAATATCAAGAAAAGGATTTGGATTTGGTTGATGATCATCGGGTTAGGTCGAATATGCTCCAACATTGATTACCGTTGTTGGTTCAGATTCAAGTAGCTATAGTGTTTCTTCTGATAGTAGTGGGTATTCGTATTTTGATTGGGCTGAATGGCCTCCTTTAACACTTGAGCCCATTTACTTGCCCGTTAGCTCAATTGAGCTCAAGAATTTAAAAGAGACAGCTGAAGAAGAAACTACGCCTATTGAATATAAGCCATTTAAAATAGTGGTAAAATTCCAACTTTTATCCTCTTTTAAGTTATGCAATTTACAATTTAACCTATTTTATGACATCTTATTCTTATACAGACAATTATGTAGTGAAATGGTGTGGGCTAGCCACTTTTAATCTCTTTTCGAGTGATACAAATTATACTTTTTAGCCTATTTTTATAACATCTTGAACAATCTACTATGTAGTGAAACAACGCAGGATAACTACTTTTAAGTTGTGTTCGATTGATACAATTTACAAAGTGAAATAGCAAGGGCTAACATATTTTAAACTCTTTCAAGTGATATAATTTACGACTTAAGCCTATTTTATGACAACTAAGTCATGTAGTAATATGGTGCGGGATAACTATTTGAAAGGTATTTCATGTGATGCATTTTACATTTTAGCCTATTTTTATGTCATCTTAATCAATCAACTATGTAGTAAAATAGATAGGGTGGGGTCACACCACTTTTTCGCTTCTGTAATTGAAAAATAGCCACTCTTATAATAAAAGTTTTAATTTACAAAATATCCACATTTCAGCGTGGGGCTAATCAATATTAGGTATACATTTAGATGTCATAAAAAATATTTGGTATACACTTGAGATGACATACATTACTAAATATGTCACGCCCGAGCCTACACCCGGGCGGGACTGGCACTCAAGAACCATTGTTGGCCCCAAGTGAACCCTTGGCCTCACTTACTTACTCGGAAGACTTAACTTATCAAAGATTACTCTTATAAAACTTAGAATGTTATAAAGAAAATATTCAACTAGCCAATTAGGCAAACTCAAGTCTCAACATAAGATAATGAAAATGAAAACACTAAAGAACTAACATCTAACTATCTATGAAGCCTCTAAAACAACTGAGATGGATGTTGGGACAAGACCTCCGATCATCCTAACAAATGAAATACTAAAAACCAAATGCTAACAAAGGAGCCCTCCAGAAAGCAAGGAGGCTCACCAGCTGACTCTGAATGATCGACTGGATCAACGAGACGTTGTATGATGATCCTAACTACCTATGTTTGCATCATAATAAAATGCAGACCAAATGGCATCAGTACATTGAATGTATGAGTATGCGAGGGGGAAATTAAAAATAACAAAAACTTGAAAGAATTTGAAAGGAACACTTATCTTGGCTTTACTCAACTCAAGAATAACTTAATGTAAAGCAACAATATATATGCAATATGTAGAAAACTTTTAAAATAGTAGAAAGTAACTTAGTTCGTTAAAGAAATGGAATAACAAACACAACTATACACATATATTGAAGTAATATAGTTTATGTGGGAGTTTCTCTAACCGACAACCACCATTATGAGCCTAATTGTTGATACAATGTCTTGCCCACGCTGCCAGAATTGTCCTATACTTTGCCGTCATATAGAATGCCTTAACTAAGTGGATCCACTAGTCTATGCTAAAAAACACTTAAGGAATCATCTAAAAAGTATGACCCTTTACTACCCATGATGACTACACGGTTTATGGAGACTTGAGTTATTATAAACTCGCATCTCCAAATCGGTGCTCAATACTACTCCCAAAAATATACTTAGCTCTTTTTTATGGAATTAAAGAGTCAATAAAATTTCTTTGATGATTTTTAATTATGTCTTTTTTAATATATTATATTATTACATTGTGATTTTAAGTACTTATTATGTAATTTAGAAATATAGAACAAATTAAAAGAAAACAAGGAAAAATTTAAATGAAGAAAGTACTTAAATTTTCAAATAATTGTTTTATGGTATTTCATACTTTTCAAACTTGAAAAATGATTATATTTGCATGTTTCATAAATGTACTTCCTATTTGTTGGACACAAAAACCATTTGCTTTTTTTCCTCTTTTACGGCTAGCTTTAATTGTGTGGACCCTATTATTACTTTTGTACACTATTTCATTTTTCCTTGCATTGTTCTTATATTTTACTATTTCCAATTTCTATCCTCCAAGGATCTTTTAATATTATTTATTAATTAATTCATTCATTAATAAATTATTTATATTGTTTTATCTTTCTTTATTTTAATTCAGCCAATTTATTAATTTGTAGCTTTTTGATGGGGTCCATTTTTTTGCCATGTGTTGATTACTATTTCCAATTTCTATCCTCCAAGGATCTTTTAATATTATTTATTAATTCATTCATTCATTAATAAATTATTTATATTGTTTTTTTTTTTAATTCAACCAATTTATTAATTTGTAGCTTTTTGATGGGGTCCATTTTTTTGCCATGTGTCAACAAGAAGGGTGTGTTTATTCACTCTTCTTATATAGTAATATAAGTTATCATTTTCGGAGCAATGTACAATTCAACATTCTCAACAAGTATATATAACAAGTCAATGGCCTTCTCATGGAACCCATACCCAAACTGTTAGTGTGCAGAAACATGACACTTGATCCCAATTAGTGTGTCGAAACGTTCCACATGATCCAATGTATGTGTAGGTACGTGACACCCGATCCCAAGGTAATTTTTATTTTAATTATTTTAGTGTGGGGATGGTTTATAATGTTTATTTAGACTTATATGTAACAACCCGGAAATTATATGACTTAAGTTAGAGCCTCACCTTATGAATAATGACTTAAAAATAGTCAAAATGATGTTTATAAACCTAAAATAGTCCAAACGTCAAGAAACAACCACGACGTCTGAAAACTAGAGAAAAATGTGTTCTAGTGTGTCCTTAGGTTTTGGGCAGGTTTGGGAGTGTCGTATGATGGTATAATCTTGTAAAAAAAAGGTTTAAATTAGGTGAGATATGTTTATAGGGTCAAAACGTCCGGGTACGACCCCCCAGGGTCCTTGAGGAGGACCCAAACATGGACCCAAAAGCCATCAAAACTGCAACAAACGACGAGACCAAGATTCACGGCCCGTAGACTGGTCGACGGACCGTAAGTCATGGCCGTGAGCCCATACTTAGTCGTGGGAGACTTGATCCCCCAAAAGGGAGCCTCAGTACCAAACGACGGATGACCAGCATGGTCCGTAACTCCACCTACGGTTCGTAGGTGGAGGGTCGTAAGTCCTGGCAGTTTTAAGCTTTTAGTTTTTAGTTTAGGGGTCTTAGTTTTAGTTAGTTATTTAATTAAGGGTTAAGATGGGTGGTTAGTTAACTAATTACCATTCTAAACCTAACTATAAGACCCTAACCCTAACACTTTAACTCACACAACTAAACTCACAAGTCAATTTCATTCTTTCTCAAAACTCTCTCAACTAAGAACCCCATTTAAGAAGAAGACCAAGGTTCATCTAGGGTAGCAAGGTTTTGATTTTCCCCATCAGTTCTCAAGGAATTAACTAAGGTATGGTTGCTTATCACTCTTGGGATTCCTTTCCCCAAGAGATCCCTTCAAGATGAATTTCAAAATCTCCAATTTCTAGGTTTTCAATCCAAAAACGTGGGTCTTCTTTCTAAAGTGAAATTTGATGTTATAAACTGAATTTAATTGATGTTATATGAATAATTATGAATGAATTTATGTTGTATTTATGGTTTCTTGGAGAATTCCCCATGAGATCCATGTTTCTCCTTTTTTTTCCTAATTCTAACCCTAGTTTGTGTTGGATATTGATTGAAGGCTATGAATTGAAGGTGATGTTATATAATTCATGTTTGTATGCTGATTCTACCCTAGGTTATGTATAATTTCTATGACATTAGGGTTAAGTCTTTGAATGAAGCCTTGAAGGCCATGAAGGGAATATGTCAATTGATTATATTGATGTTGATGATGTTATTACTTCATGAATTACCTGTATGCATTGGTTATGAACTGATTGATGATTGAAGTATGAATGTCCTAGGAAGGGCAAAAAGGTATAAAGGTTGGTTCTTCTTTGAGCTCAAGTATGGAAGGTGAATTGCTTAGATTGTAATGATGCTATACCTAATGTGTTGTTGTGGTGTTGATGACCTAGTTTCCTCATCCTTAACCCTCTACACTTGAATTAGCTGTAAAATATGTGTGTATGTTATGGTATGATTGCTATATGATTGAAAGGTAGTTCTCATGATTATAGTGTAATGTGAAGTGAAAGGGTTACTCACTTACTAAGTGTTTCTAAAGTGAAAGGATTGTTACTCACTTATGAACACATATGAGATATTGTGGTAAGATGTTTACATAAGAGTCTGGTAAAGGCTAATGTGAAATTATGTGATAACTAAAGATGGTTACAAAAGGGAATTAGATGCTTAGCACCGAAAGGGCATGTAAATGAGATGGGTGTCTCACGTTTAGTAAGTTCGGCTCCCCACATGGGTTTCCTCACATTTAGCAAGTCCAGACTACCCACGGTATGTGTTGTCTCATGAGATGGAAATCCCCACGTTTAGTAAGTTAGGATTTATAGAAGCAATCTCCTTGACCCTTAACTATGTGCCCACATAAGACTCTAGCTTAGTGGATCCACCTAGATAGCTATGTACGAATGGTTACACCTTAGGCAAGTGTTAACCCTCTCTTTGTGTGGTAGTAGAATATCGACCCATGTAGCTCTCATGGTCTATGTCGATTATGGCAATATCTCCCTAATGTAAACTAAATGAAGGTATGAACTCTTACTAGGGGTTTCTTAAGGGTTTCTTCGTTGTGTAAGGGAGGGTATGAGACTTTTCTTGCACATTGCACATGTGGGATCCTAAGAGATGGTTGTAGTAGTGTTCACTTATGATTATGATGATTATGACTTATGTATGTTAAAGCTATGTTATGTATGATCATTATGAATATGGTAAGTTATGATGAAGTATGATCGTATGTATGTATGCTTGAAGTAGGTTGCTTAATGTGATACTTGGCTTCGAATAGGGTTATGGGATTCTATTCCTTGCATTGCACTAGTATTATTTGGGTTGTCTACATGTTGGGATGATATTATGTTAGTTTGGACTATGATACTTAATTTTTGTGCATATTGGATTTACTTGGCAAAAAGCATGTTTTGATTAAAATGTCCTTTTATGCATATTTCAATGGTTTTTATGCATAGTAGTTATACTTAGTACGTGTGTTGTACTAACCCATTTTTCCTCCTTTTTCCCCAAACATTTAGGTTCGGGCCGTTGAGGATTCAAGCTTACTTCTCAAGACACTTGGAGTTGCTTTCCTCAAGTTGGTGAGTCCTCAAGTCCGAGGAGAAGACCCTATGATCTAGCGTCTATGCTTAGTTCTATGCTTATGTTGAAAGACAATGTTGTACTTTCCTATTTCTAGACTTCTTATTGATGTAAGGGCAATAAGTCCCATTTTCGATACTTCTATGTCTAGATGGTACATTGTGATGAAGTTAGATTCTATTTTTCATATATGAAGTGAAGTTGAACTTCCAAAGTAAAAGATTTAAATTTTCAGTGTTTTTATTCTATGATACATGCTATGATGAAAGGTGTGAACTCTTACTAGGGCTTTCTTAAGGGTTTCTTCGTTGTGTAAGGGAGGGTATAGGACTTTTCTTGCACATTGCACATGTTGGATCCTAAGAGATTGTTGTAGTAGTGTTCACTTATGATTATGATGATTATGACTTATGTATGTTAAAGCTATGTTATGTATGATCATTATGAATATGGTAAGTTATGATGAAGTATGATCTTATGTATGTATGCTTGAAGTAAGTTGCTTAATGTGATACTTGGCTTTGAATAGGGTTATGGGATTCTATTCCTTGCATTGCACTAGTATTACTTGGGTTGTCTACATGTTGGGATGATATTATGTTGGTTTGGACTATGATACTTAATTTTTGTGCATATTGGATTTACTTGGCAAAAAGCATGTTTTGATTAAAATGTCCTTTTATGCATATTTCAATGGTTTTTATGCATAGTAGTTATACTTAGTACGTGTGTTGTACTAACCCATTTTGCCTCTTTTTCCCCCAAACATTTAGGTTCGGACCGTGGAGGATTCAAGCTTACTTCTCAAGACACTTGGATTTGCTTTCCCCAAGTTGGTGAGTCCTCAAGTCCGAGGACAAGACCCTATGATCTAGCGTCTATGTTTAGTTCTATGCTTATGTTGAAAGACAATGTTGTACTTTTCTAATTCTAGACTTCTTATTGATGTAAGGGCTAAGTCCCATTTTCGATACTTCTATGTCTAGATAGTACATTGTGATGAAGTTAGATTCTATTTTTCATATATGAAGTGAAGTTGAACTGCCAAAGTAAAAGTTTTAAATTTTTCGTGTTTTTATTCTATGATACATGCTATGATGAACGCTAAGGGCTTGTATAAGACCTCTTCGAAGTCGAATACGCCGGTAACGTCTAGGGGTGCCCTCGGGTCGTTACATTATATAAGTATTTTTAAACCATTAACCACCCCTTTATATTTCATAAATCCCAAACCCAAAATAGTAACCAACTCCTCTTCAAACAGGTCTCTCTCTAAAATCCCCATTGAAGAAAAAGAAGATGTAAAGGTCTAGGGCTCAAGGACTCATATTTTCTACCTAAATTCGTGAAGAATCTTCATCTAAGGTATGGTAGTTTTGATTCATGGTTAACTTTTCATCCATGAAGTCCTTAAACTCTCAATTACAAAGTATAGAAAATCTCTAAAACCTAGGGTTTTCACTCCAAGCCATAGATTCTTTCTAAAAACATTTTATGATGTAATTATCCTATATTGATGTTTAAGTGCTGTTTTATGGTAGTTTTATGATTAAAATCTTCCATGAATCCATGAGTTGCCCTAATTTCTATAATGGGATCTTAAAGTGTGGGAGTTGATTGGTATTAATAGTATGTTGTAGAATCATGAATATAATGCATTGATTACTTGAATTATGTATTAATTAAGGAATTTCTATAGTTTTGATGTTGAATTTCCTCCAAAATCCCATGAACCCCCATGTCCCCAAATTGTGACTATGTGATGTGGGTGAGTTGTGGTGAGTTTAATAGGCTGATATTTTCTTGTATTAGTTTAGTTAGTTGAATCATATCACCATCTATATCTAATGTAGTAATCTTAGATTGATTGGTTGATTGTGATATATAGACCTTGAAGGGTAAAACATGAGAGTTAGCTATGAGTATGAGACTTGTGTCTATTCAATTAGATTGCTTTAAGAGTAAAGTGAATAAATTATAATCTAATTGTTGTGTTGATTGGATGATTATCCTTACTTGCATCCTTAGACATGAATACCATACAATGTGAAAGGTTTGTCACATGTGGTGATTCTAAGGGTTGAAGACTAGTCTCCCTATTGAATGTAAGAGCTTTAGCATGAGTTTGATTGGATTGAGTGTCAAGACACCCTTCCATAATTAGTAATTAAGTCAAGACTTAATATAAACTCAATGGGAATTATACTTAGCACCGAGTGGATATTGACAATGGGATGAAGCTCCTCCATTAGTACAGGGCGGGTTTCTAGAAGAAGTCTCATGAGATGGAAGCCCCTTTGTTAGTAGAGGGAAAGTTTTTAGAAGCAATCTCCTTATCCCATAACTACGTGCCCCCATAGGTTATTTAGCCATTGGATTCATTTCCAAGCTAATAGTTTAAGTTCTACCTTAGGCATGTAGGACACCCTTTTACAATGTGGAGTAGACATCAAATTCCATGAATAAGCTCTCATGGTCTATGTCGGTTAAAGCTAATTCCCACAAGGTCAAGTTTAGGATGAACTATGGCTATTCAAGAAATACTACTTAGTGTGGGCGGGGGTATGAGACTTCATCCATGCATTGCACGAGTAGGCTTTGAGAGTAGTTGTGGTAGATTTCTTTTACGTCATGATTATTCATGTAGTGAATGTTCTTGTAACTAGATGGCAATTTCAATAGATAGTAAGGCTACTTGTAATGTTGTATGCTAACCTGCATTGTTGCCATGTGTTGTTTTTCCTTAATATAGTTGACTAAAGATGAATGTTTCCTTGTCTATCATAAATGAGCTAAGGATGAGATTAAAAGATAGTAAACATGAATGAGGATCTAAAGTGACTTGCGTAGTATGGGTTGGATTATGGGGTCTTATCAATGCATTGCACAAGCGTGCCTTGAGAGGGCTCATGAAGTGTTTATCTCATGTCATACTAAAACTAGATTGTATTGACTAGTTCCTATTGGTATTCCTTATACTCACTAGACGTTATTGTTATCTACCATGCTATAGTCTATGTCTTATAATGATGTCTTTTATGCTTATGACTTGTGTTTTCACACTACTTTCTAAATGATGGTTAAAACTAGCAAAATGCAAGCATTTAAGAAAGATGTCCCTTTTAGCATGTTTTCAAAGGTTTTTATGCATGGCTATCATACTTAGTGCATTTTTGTACTAAACCATATTTCTTCTACATTTTTCACAAAGTGTAGGGTTTGGCGATATCTACTTCCATCTTCATGGCTAGGATCATAGTAGATCAAGAAGAAGAAGCTTGGTGAGTCCTCATAGTATTTGAGGGCTTGCCCATTATGTCCTATTTGTCTTTTCTTATGTTTTAGACTTTTGTAAAGGTTGTGTCCCTAAGATTGTATTCAAGTGTTATCGATGGTTTGAGACATAGTGTTGTAGACTCATACTTGTTTTTATAAAAAGACTTCAATTGTAAAAGAAAAGTTTTAATTTCCGCACTACTTCCTATGTTCTTATGTTATGATATGCTATGAGGCTTGTATGAGGATTTTCGGAGTCTTGTACGCCGTGTCACATCTAGGGGGTAACCTTGGGTCGTGACAAGTTACTTCAAGGAGGTATTGTAAGTATGTTTTCATATAAGATTTGCTTGTTTAATACATCATTAGCTTGGATTGTTGCAAGAGTTGCCTTCCTTGATAAGTACGACTTGAGGTGTTTACCATTGTCTATGAAAGATAAGCTAAAGATGAGAATGAAAGGTGATGAGCTTGAATGATTACCCAAGCTGGTCTACTTTGATGAGTAAGATTAATGAAGGATTAACCATGACTTGGCTAAGTATGCTTTGAGGTTACTTATGAAGTATTGTATTAACCATGCTTATGATTTATGTTTTTATCTGTTATGATTATGGTATATGTCTTATGTTGACTAATGTCTATGTTGATGATTTATGCTTGCTATCATATTTAGTACATTTTGTACTAACGCATACTCTTGCCTACATTCTTATCGAATGTAGGTTCAGGCGATATTGATTTTCATCCCCGTAGCTAGGATCTTAGTAAAAGAAAGGATTGAAGTTTTGGTGAGTCCTCATAGCATTCAAGCATTTTACCAGCATGTTCCTTTATCTTTCATTTTATGTTTAGAACTTTTGTATGGGCTGCGTCCCAAAGATATTCTTGTTTTAGATGGTTTGAGACAAGTGTGATAGACTTCCGCTTCATTTTATAAAAGACTTTGTTATAATGAAAAACATTTTAATTTCCGCTCATTTCTATTAATTTATGTTATGATATGCTAAGGGGCTTATATGAGGCCTCTTGGGATCTTGTACGCCTTGTTACATCTAGGGGGTACCCCTGGGTCGTGACACGATATCAAACCGGTAAGAACAAAATCAGTTTCAAGGCTCAAATAGGGTTCAAGGGTCATGTTTTTCATTTGGTAGTTTATTTTTTGTTTTAAGTGGGCTTAGCAAAACAAAAATGGCCTAATGATCACTTCTTATCTAATTATTTTCAGATTCTAGAAAGACTAGTTGGGCAAGTTCTAGATTTTGCACCTAGTGTTAATCTTTATGAAAACCTCACACTCACATGACACATGTTTACACTTTTCAATGTTTTAGTTAATCGATTTATGTTTTAAGCTAGCGATGTTCAGAACATGAGTATCTAAGATGTCATACAAAGAGCCTAACAGTCAGATTTTCAGATTAAGGACATATTTTTTAGTATTTTAGACACAACAAATGTTCAAGATTTTAGTTGCTGCTAGAAAATGTTCACAACTCAAAACAAACAGAATTTTAACACAAAATTTTAAACACAAAAAAAAAGCCAACCGAGATGCATGGTGACATCTAATGGTAGGTTGCTTACCCCCCCTCCCCACACAAAAGGACTATGCCCTCAAAGTAAAGAAATAAACCCCAGACTAGGGCTGTGAGAAGGGGTCATACCTACGACGCACTCGGCGCCGATAGTCAGAGCAGTGTCGGCACCCTTATTAATGGGTGCACTCTTAGAGACATGCAGTGGGTCTGTCTGACTTCTATCGACAGGTTCTGGTATCGCACTACCAGAAGTGCATGCTAACACCGCATCTCGCCTCTGTTGCTTAAGTGTTGCTTCTTCCCTTGCTAGTCGCTTAGACGCCTTGCATTCTTTCTTGTACTTCCTCCTTTCCTCCTTGGAGAGATTTGTGGGCTTCTCCTCATCATATTCCACAACCTTATGCTTTCTTTTGCTGGATTTAACTTTGGGTACGCCACCCCAGAAGTCATCAAAGGCCTGAGTGGTAGAAGGCTCACCGAACAGGCTCATCAAGGAATTCGGCACAATCGGAAGGGGCACAGTAACTGGTGTCTCGGCAAGTTACGCAATTTGAACTCTCATCTCTGCCAACTGCGCCCTCAACTCCTTAGCATCTACTGAATCGAAAACCTCTAATTGATTTTGCACATGAACCTCGAGATGTCCATATTATCTTTTAGCACGATAACCTCCTTCTGCATCTTATCCTTCACCCACTTTTTTGCAGCTAATACATCTCTCCGTACTACCTGAGGTAGTTTGAGCACAATCTGGTCTACTATGGACCGAGTCTGCTTCTGATCTGCAACCAATATCTCTAAAATCACAATATGTATGGTAATGAAAGTACTTGTAGCTTGGGAGGATGAAGCTGGTGGTGGTGTTGTACTGGAATCTGGTTGCAAAGTTGCACCCTGCTTACTACTTCCCTTATCTCATGGCACCTCAACCGATATATGCGATACTACTGCTAGTGGTCCCACCGATCCATAATTTGCACCAAAAAGATGGTCTGCAACATATTTTATTTTGGATCCTCTTGTGACCTTAGATGCCTTGACCCATTTGTCTATTAACTTATTTGGTGAAATATTAGCTTACAGACACAGTTTCCCTATGAGACAGGGAAATGTCAGACCTGCTCTTTCATTAAATGCAATGTCCCGCATTTCTATGGTGATGATACGACCTACATTGACTGGGTAACCATCCATGAGGCAAGCGACCAATAATTAGAGGGAGGGTGACAAAGTGTTATCATTTGCTATAGGCTGCAACTGCGCATGAACACAACCCACCAATTATTAGCTGGGAGTGACATCGACACCTTTGTAATTTGCACCTGTGTCCCTGATACCCATGCTGCAGTCTCACAATCTATCACAATCATTCCAATAATCCAATGCATGACCCGCTCTCGTGAAGTCGAATCCTCTATCTCAGCCTCACTCGTTACTGCATGATGCTTACCTTCAAAAAGACCAACTGATGATGGTGCTGTATATTGTGGGCTATGCAGCATCCGGTTTATTGTGGCTTAAGAGATATCCATGGATTGGCTCCTTAATATCACTGAATTAAGTGGTCCCCATGTTCTTGCAAGTGTTTTCTGCCCCATCTTCTTTAATTCTGTGTTGGCATCAAAATTCATAAGTGTGGATGCATATGAGGTGTAGAATTTTCTTTTAAGGTGGCGGGAAAACTCTCTAGGTGGGTTGTTCATCAACTCAAATTGGTGCCTTTTGAACACCCTGTAGATATCTTGAAATGTCTGCATATATGGTACCACTACCCTAATCTTAACAATATAATTGGTCTTGTGCTAAAACCTCTTACCTTGGACACTATCCCATGCGAAAGAAGTCTTCTGACTTGTCCACAGTCCACGTACTACGAAGGCAATCAATTAACTTCTGTCTCACCACTAGTTCATATTCACGTTGGTGAAAACATTGGACTATCTGTACCTCGGGTATGTTAATATCATCCTTTCCCTGGGAATCTTCTTCTTCTTGTGCTCCCGTTTCAGTTTCCGCTCTTACTTGTGGTTGAGGATAAGCTGCGCTCTTCTGAGAGCCGCTATCAGAGTCCTCACCACTCCCGAACCCACAACATTCCTCTTCATATTGGGAAGGATTATGTTGAACAATAGCTCTCGCCGTCCGTGATATAATAGCTAAATGGGAGTGATCTTCAATTTCAGTATTAATTTGGACCTCCGAGCTACCAGATTCTGTCTCACTCCCACTTCGAGTCGGGGAGGGAGGTGGTTAGGTATTTGGGGGGGGGAATCTTTATTCATGGCCCTATAGTACCTAAATAACAAAATGGGTTAAGAATTTGCATACCTAAAATGACGCACTAACGGATACTCGAACTTTCCCTGTGTAGATATAATGCGACACCTTACCTTGAGAATGCCGTCACCCAATCTATCATTGAAAAAGGCCACGTATTAAAAATGAAAAACTAGACTAATTATAAAGAAATTGAATTTTTTTTTATTACGAGCCACTAGACAGTCCATGGGGATTACGATGGCTCATTTTTAGCCTCGTGAACATGAAACAATATCAACTCAATTGACAGGACCAAGTTCATGGAAGACCTCATGGCCCGTGGTGTGAAGCACGATCCATTTTGGTCCTCGTGATGTTGGACCAATGTGCATGAGTCTTTCACGTGAGGTTCACGGAGGGCTTCACGGCTCGGGTGACGTTGCACTGTCCGTGAAGATGCCTGTGCACTCACACTTGGCCAAATATTTCTTTAATTTCTCACCTTGGTGATTAAATTTTACCAACTCCTCATAACCCAATTCCATGAATTATGATTTAGCATTCCGATCATACACCAAGATAACATCACCTATGTACTAGCTTACTTTAAACATCTATAGCAATCGACCCACTATTTTGAGAACAATTACTGTTGCACAAGCAACTTTCTCACCAAAAACATCACAAATTCCAATTACCCACACAAAAATTAAAGATAACAACAATTTTATATTAACCCATATGCACAAATCCAAGACTTCACCTTTTCTTGTAATACCCACATAAAATAAACACTAAAACGAAAGTTCATCACATAATAATACAAAAAATCAACCAAATAATAGTAGTTCTAACTTGCCTAGGGATAAGATCAAACTTATAACAAGTATTTAGATAAACTTACTTCGAATTTGCCCAAATATTTGCCTAAAAGAGAAGGAGATGAACTCTAATTTTCATTTCTTGGCACTAGAGAACTAGGGTTTCAAATCTTTGTTTGATTTTTGGGTTATGGGAGATGAGAAACTGTTTAATGGAACTATAAATCATTAAAAATGAGAGAGAAGAGAGAAAACTCCGAACTTTAGCTCTTTGAAAGCTATATAAATGTTTTAAAACTTTTTAACTTTGCGCAGGTCGGGTCGGGTCAAATGGGTACTGTCGACTTAACTTTGACGGACCGTGGCGATGGTCGTGATGAACATCACGGACCGTGAGAATGATTGTGATAAACCCTTAATCGAGAAAATTTACCTGAGGTTAATGAGAGGCTAAATGGTCCGTCTAAGGTCTGACGGACCGTAAACCCTTCCGTGAACCTAATGTTGCAATTTCCATAGCTCCTCTAAGAACCAGGTGACTGAGATGGGCCATGAAGCTGCTCGTGAAGAGCACCACGGCCCGTGAAGGTGCCCATGAAGAGCTTCCAGATCCTATCTCCTCAATTCTTTGTCCAACTCTTTCCAGCACAACACAACACACAGTGACACAATAAAACAATGAAAAATATGTTAAAATGTAAACTACCTATTACATTTACAACCATGGGTTTCCTCCTAAGTAGCACATAATTTAACATCGCGGTGCAACGCAGGTTACTTGATTACTCAGACTTCATCAAGTATGCATTCCTCAACTTTTTTCACCTCTTCCTTGACTCCCAAGTATGCTTTGACTCGCTGACCATGGGCTTTTAACCTCTTACCTTTGTTATTCTCAATGAGTTCAATCACACTCGATTGAAATACCTGAGTTACCTTGAATAGCCCAGACCATTTGGATCTCAATTTCCCAAAAAATAGACGAAGCCTGGAGTTGAAAAGTAGCACTAAGTTATTGGGACTGAAAGTCCTCTTCTCAATGTGTATGTCATGATAGAGCTTCATTCTTTCCTTATACATTGCAAACCGTTCGTAAGCGCTCAAACAAAAGTCATCAAATTCATTTGTTCGCTTTTTCATTCCAACATAGGATTAACTTTTTTAGTGACCAAAGACATACCAATAGGTGTCTTGAATGTTGTCTGCTATGACCTCAATGCATCATCATACTTCCTTGCCCAATTTGTTCTATTGGCATTCATCGTCTGTGCCAATATCGCTTTGATCTCCTTATTTGACTCCTCGACTTGACCACTTGTTTGCGGATGATACAGTGTTGCTACCTTGTGTTGTTTAACTCCATATTCTGAAAGTGCACTAAATACTTTATTACAGACGTGTGAGCCTTCATCGCTGATAATAGTTATAAGTCTGCCAAACCTTGAGAATATATTCTTCTTCAGAAAACCAATAACACTTTTACCATCATTTTAAGGCAGGGCGACTGCCTGAACCCATTTGGACACATCGTCCACTGCCACCAATATATACTTTTCCCTATATGAGCTCACAAATGGTCCCATAAAATCAATTCCCCATACATCAAATAATTTTACCTCCAAAATAAGTGTCATTGGCTGTTCATGGCAAGGAGAGATAGCTTCCTTCTTCGGAAAAACATCACAATCATTAAGTAAGTCAATTAAGTCATGATGGATTGTAGGCCACTAGTACCCACTCTGGAGTACCTTGTGGGCAGTTCGTGCACCCCCATGATTACCACCTACTGGAGAGGAGTGACAGACCTCTAAGATATTCAACATCTTAGCCTAAATGATACATCGCCTAATGATGTTGTTAGCATAGACCCTTTTTAAATATGATTAATCCCAAAAATACTTTCCCACATCATGTAGGAATTTCTTCCTTTGTTGGAATGTCAACTCTGCAGGCATCAACTCGCTGACAAGAAAATTAGTAAAGTGTGCAAACCAAGGAATGAGATAAAGAGTGGCGGCTAATACCTGCTTATCTAGGAATGAGTCATTTATGTCTAACTCAATTTCTTATTTCTTCTCTGCCTCCAACCAAGATAGGTGAGCAGCCACCTGATTTTCACAACCTCTTCTATCTTTGACTTCAAGGTCAAATTCTTGAAGTATCAGCACCCATCTTATCAATCTCGGTTGTGCGTCTTTCTTCCCTATTAAATATCACAATGTTGCATGATCAGTGTGGACTGTCACTCTAATGCCCAACAAGTATGCCCTGAACTTCTCAAGTGCATATACTACATCAAATAGCTCCTGCTCAGTAACAATGTATTTATGTTGTGCTCCATTTAGCAATTTTCTAGCATAGTAGATCGAGTGAAAGATCTTGTTGCTCTTCTGCCCTAACACAACTCGAAAGCAGTACCACTCAAGTCACACATCACCTCAAATGGTTCTAAAAAATCTAGGCCAATGATCACTGGGGTAGAGACTAGATTTTCTTTCAAGCGCTCAAAGGATTGTGAGCATGCATCATCAAAGGTAAATTTCACCTCTTTGTCTAACAGCTTGTACAAGGTGTGTGCAATTTTTGAGAAATCCTTGATGAATTGCCTATAGAATCGTGCATGACCCAAAAAACTCCAAATACCTTTTACACAATAGGCGGAGGCAACTTTTCAATTACCTCAATCTGTGTTTTGTCTACCTCCAGTCCCTTCTGTGACACCTTGTGGCCTAAGACTATGCGTTCCTTAACTATGAAATGGCACTTCTCCCAGTTAAGTTCCAAGTTAGCCTCCTTGTATCTCTGTAGTGCCCTGCTAAGATTAAACAAACAATAATCAAATGTGTCACCTACCACAGAGAAATCATCCATGATCACTTACAAAGTGTTCTCTACCATGTCCAAGAAGATAGACATCATAAACCTCTTGAAAGTTAATAGTGCATTACACAATCCAAATGGCATGCGTTTGAACGCGAAGGTACCATAAGGACATGTAAACGTGGTTTTCTCTTAATCTTGTGGCACAATTGATATCCGATTATACCCAGAGTATCTATCTAAGAAGCAATTCCAACCTTTACCAGCAAAACTACCAAGCATTTGATCCATGAGCGACATTGAGAAGTGGTCCTTCAGGGTCCGCTTGTTCTTCTTCCTATAATCCATGCACACTCACCAACCTATGATTGGTCTTTGCGGAATCAACTTATTCTTTGCATTTGCAACCACATTCATACCACAATTCTAGGGCACACGCCGCTTGGGCTAACCCAATGACTATCAGAAATGGGATACACCACCCTTGCATTCAACCATTTTATGATTTGCTTTTTGACCACCTCTTGTATTGGTGAGTTTAACATCCTCTGGTGCTCTATACTTCGACTGCAATCCTCCTTAAGTTTGATTTTATGAGTACAAATACTCGGATGTATTCCATTGATGTCAGCAATAGTCTACCCAATCGCCCTTTTGTACCTTGTCAAAACTTTGACTACAACTTGCACCTGCTCGTCATTCAGATCTGCAGACAAAATGACTGGCAATGTGTTATTAGTACCCAAAAAGACATACCTTAGGTAGCTAGGTAACTGTTTCAGCTTAAGTACATGTGGTTCCTCAATAGATGGATTTGCTAGCGAATTCGGCCTATTTTTCAGGTCTAAGTCTAATTTTTAGTGGGGCATAAGAATGTGACCCCATAACTTGCAAAGAATTTATAGTGTCCTCATAATCATCCTGGAAGTCTTCTTACAAATTCATTAGCACAACTGCCAATGTTTCCACAACGAACCTTTCCTCAATAGCAGCTTCCAACTCCCCTTCATTAATGACCTCTATTGCAGACACCACATTCATTTCTTATGGTTACCTATAGACCTACATATTTTAAATTGTACCTCTTTATTGTTTAGTTTTAATTTCAGCTCTCCATTCTCAACATCAACTAAAAGCTCGACCTATAGCAAGAAATTGCCTTCCCAATATTATAGGAACTTCAAAATAGACCTCGTAATTCAGGATCACTAAATCGGCTCGAAAAATAAAGTTGTCCACTTTGACAAGAACATCACATTGAATACCCACATGTCGCTTCACTGACCTATCTACCATCATCAATATCATCACCGTAGGTTTTGGAAAACCCAAACCCAATTGATTATATATTGCCAAAGGCATTAGATTGATGCTCCCCCTAGATCACACAAAGCTTTTGCAAACTCTTATGCGCTAATGGTGTATGATATAGTGAGTGCACCTGGGTCTTTCTTTTCCTGCACCAAGGATATCATACTGATAACACTGCAATGATGGATATTGTCAGTCGACTTATAACATACAACTCTCTTCTTTGTGACTAAGTCCTTTATGAAATTAACATATCCTGCCATTTTCTCCAGAGCTTCTACTAATAGGATGTTCATTGATTATTGTCTCAGCATTGTTATAAATATTGCTAACTTCCCATCTTTAGCTTTCTTCTTGAGTCTTCGAGGGAATGGAGAAAGCAGTCTTGGTATCTACTGTAAAGGCAAAGTTGCCTCTACTTCTGTTTCCTTTACATTAGTTGGCTTTGTTGCTGGCTGAGCCACCTCTGTATTACTTATGTATTCAGCTTCTATCTTTGCTTCCTCATTTCTCCCTATGCTTTGTTCTTTCTCAATACATGTACGTTTTGATTCATCAAGGATCTTATCGCTTCTTGTAGTAATGGCCATGCAATTCCTATCCTTTTTGGGGTTGGGAATAGTGTCAATTAGTAGTGACCCATTCTTCCTTGGGTTTAGCAATGCTGATAGTTGTCCTAATTATTGCTCCAGCTGCTTATTAGAGGTAGTGTGTGAATCCGCCAACTGACTCATACCGGAGAAATCAATCTTCATTTCTTTTAAACCTGCATCAGTTGATTCAACTTTTTGCAGAACCTTAGCTAACATGTCATCTATTTTAGACCCACTCAAATTAGGGTCTACTCGATCCCTATTACCTAGAGGCACATATACACCACTACGGTCATTTTGTATCTATCTCTATTCTGCCAGTTTCCTTGTTCTCTGTTTCCTGATCTTTCATACTGACCCTTTCTTGGGTAGCTTCCAACCTTGGTTTACAGAATAATATCATTGGTTTCCTGAGTTATCATTCAGGAAACCCCCCCTAATTACTCAAGTATTTCGCTACCTAATCTAGGTCAATATCCCAATCCTCATACCTCTGTGATGCACCGAAAGCATTCACCTTCTATGGATGGACATGATGTGTTTTGTGACCAGATCCATTTGAGTCCTAATGCGGACCATGTCTTGGTCCCTTTTTCTTCCTACTTCTTCTGTTAGGCTGACAACTCAAATATGAACCTAAGATATCCGGTCTTAGCATCTCTGGTGTGCTATGCCTTTTTATATTTTGACACTTCATCCATTATTTGCATAATTTATGGGAATGGCATTCTCATGAATAAACCCCCACACACTGCATCAACAACATGCTAAGTTACATAATTTTGTAATCTATACGATGCCTTTTTTAAGTGTCTCTCAGTAAGACCATGGTTCGGGCACTTCTTCAATGTGTACCTGAATCTCTACCAAGTATCATGCATTGCTTCCACTGGTTGCTGCTTGTGTGCACTTATCTCATCCTTCATCTGTAGTTCTTTTGATTCGGGATAGGACTGTTTGAAAAAGCATTCCTTCAATTCAGTCTAAGTCCTGACTGAGTTATCTGGCAGTTCATTCAACCAGTTTGTCGCCTCCCCAGTGAGAGACAATCGAAATTGCCTCAATCTCATAGCAGTCTGACTAACCCCAGTAGTTTCATACGACTTGTAGATTGCCACGAAGTTCATTAAATGTTGGTTGGCATCATCACCCGCTTCACCTCAAAATATTCTCTTCAAGTTTAGTAGCTGAATCATCATGCTAGTAGTTGTGAATTTCACACTTGGAGGTAATGCAAGTAGAACTATTGCTCCACTTGCTCCAGCCCCTTCCAAGTCTAGGTCATCCTCTTTGAAAACCATATTAGCTGGTTGATGTGCTTGACCCCTTGGAGCTAGTGGTTGTTAGTGGGGAGGAACTATCTCTTTCACTCCTTCATATTCTTGTACCACCCTAGATAGGTCATTTATAGCTTTCTGTTGAGCACCTCTAGCAGTTGTCTCAGCCTCAAATTCCACTCTCTGCCTCTGAGCCTCAAGTTCGTGTGTGTTCACGATCTTGGTTATAGTCTTTCTAAGTTCTGGATCGTAAGGAATCAAAGGAGCTCCCTTACTTCTGGTATTTGGCATGCACTACTAAAATTACGTGTCAAAGACAAAGACAAAGAGCAATGCGTAAAATTAGAAAATATAACTACAAATAGAATAAATTCTAGTAAAATATTTCTGAATTGAAATTCCCTGGTAGCGATGCCAAAATTTGATACGTCCAAACTTACATTTCAATTAAGAAGTATAAATTGTCTAAGTCAATTTATAGAACTCATCGTGAGTTGAGGTCAATCCCAAAGAGAATTTAGTCACAAAAATAGTTTCATTGTCACATTTATTCAACTGTCCTTATTATTTCCTAAAGAAACTAATTACGAAATGTAAAATGGGTTTGGTTGTAAATTTCAAGTAACTAAAACTTATTATAATACTCAGATTAGCACACGTAACATGATTTTAACTTCAAGGTTGTGATAATGAAACTAGGGTTGTGTTTCCCATGACTTTATATCTAATGTTTATTGGTGATCAAATTTCGAGTGATTGTTTCTTTGCAGATTACCAATGAATTAAGTGTATCTAACACCTCTCAATCTTATTAAGATAACTTCCACTTAATCCTCTCGGCCTGAGAGTGTTATCTGATTTTATCTTCGCATATTTTAGTGTCAAAATTATCTTCTCTCGAACCTGAACTTTCACTCCAAACCACAGATTAATTCGACTTTTTCCTAACTACCAATTCTCTCTCGAACAATTGATAAATATAGGGAAGTTCTAATATGTGTGCACTCTTTAGAAAGAATGAATAACAAAAGTACAAATTAGATTTTGCAAATAATAATCACACTCCACTCGTTCTGTAAATCTACACTTCCATTTCTGTCATGGTTCCCAGAACCCTAGTTGTGGTATTTAGCCACTCATGCTCTCAATCGAATAAGTAGACATATATGTTGAATACATTAAAAGAGATTACTTATGAAGATTGCAAATTCAAAGAAAGCTTGATATTCAAAAACCAAATCAACAGCTTCAAGTTACGATTCAAAGTAGATCTATAAGAATCAAAGTCGACAATAATGAAAGTAGTCTATAGTTTAAGCTATGATGAGATAATTCCAAAAATTAAGCCTAATTAATTCAAATGGTCTTTATAAAAAGAGTCCTACTCATAGTAGGACTTCATTGTTGGGACGTGTCAGTGACAACATGATAGTTTGTTATGAGCTTCACGGTTCGTGAAGCTTGCCGTGGTCTCACACTTAGACAGTGTGAGACTCCTTTTTTCGATGACTTTCATGAGCCACAACACACGCCGTAAGGAGGACCATGATCCTTCTGGTTCCCCATGGTTCTTCCTAACCAAACCAAAAAATTATTCCCCAAGGCCATCATACTGGTTCATCTTCACGGGCTTCAGGACAGACTGTTGACTTCACCACGACTTGTCAAAGATCCTGTGGTCATCACTTGAACTTTCGCTTAGTTGGCCTCCTTCACTGTTTCCACTTCACGATCCACATCACAATCCCTAAAGAGGATCACGACCCATCTGGGGCTCTGTGGTCTTTTCTGGGAATTTATTTCATAGCACCAAGATTTCCATGCTCACTGTTTCATTTCCACGAGCCTCAGAACGGCTCGTTATGAAGGCCACAACCCGTCTAGAGCTCTGTGGTTCTTGATTCAGAATTAGTTTCTTCTTTGTCTTTCTATCTTCTGTGTCCAAGTGTTTTACCTATTCAAACATTATCAAGCACATCATATCCACAAAAATACACTAGATTCTAGCAATAGTCCTTAGTTTTGAGCATCAAATGTACCAAGATTTCATGGCACATTAATGACTCCTTAATCTTGATTCAACTTAGGTGAGAAAAACATCTAGCCTTATGAATCCTTTTTGGGAGAAACCCCTTTCACAACCACAAAAACAACATGTATGCTTTACTCTAAAATAAACCTTAAAGCATTTATCAATTTCATAAAGAAATTATGAATATCTTCATAATTTCATCTTTCAAAGTTCATAAGATTCATCATAGGATCATAGTTTACAAATAAGGGTTAATGTGAAATCAAGTAAAAAATATGTAATTACTTCAATTCATGCATAAAAAAAGATAGAAAACAATTAATTGGATCATAATTGAAAAGAACCTACGAGATTGAATAAGACTCTAACTTCAGTTAGAGATTCTTACTTGTAAAATTGGAAAATTTTGGAATCCTATGGAGGAAAGGACTTCTTAGCTTAATAATATCATACCTTGATGTAAAAAATCCACAAAGATTTTAGGATTTGAGACTTGTGTTGAACGTAGTTCTTTTTCTTTATCCTTAGACTTGAGAGAAGTTGGGAGGATGACTTTGGTTAGTTTTAGCGAATTTTGGAGAATGAATTTAAAGTGGTTAATTTGGGGTTTAAAATCATTATATAAGGTTCATGATAGAAGGGAAAATGACATATTTTAGGTATTAACCAATTAAGAAAAAGTCTAAAAAGCCCTTAACATTGGAAAACTAATAGCATGGGGAGTCTTGCAGCACTTAGTATTGAGGAGAGACCATTGGCTAGAGATGTTCAGATGTTAGCTAACAGTCTTGTCTGGTTGTAGATTTCAGAGGAGAGTGATGGGATGATTTCATTTATTGAGGCTCGATCTTCTTTAGTCGAGAAGATCGGTGAACACTAATTTGATGATGAGAAGCTATGTCTTCTTCGAGATAAGTGTTGAGAGGGGAAGCCAATGAGGTTGTCCTGGATTCTGATGGTGTCTTGAGGATCGGAGGTAGGATTTGTATGTCCAAGATGGGAGAGTTGATTAAATTGATTCGAGGAGGCCCGTTGTTCTTGATATTCCATCCATCCTAGAGCGACGGAGATGTTTCATGATCTGACTTAGAATTAGAGGTGGTGTGGCATGAAGAGGGATATTGCAGAATTTGTTTCTAGGTTTTTGACTTGCCAACAGTCAAGTGTGAACACCAGCATCCCGGGGGTATATCTCAAAGGATACCTATTCTTACTTGGAAGTGGGAGCGGATCACTATGGACTTTGTTATGGGTTTTCCTACCACAATGGGAGGTTATGACTCTATTTGGGTTGTTGTTGGCAGGATGACCAAGTCTGCCCATTTCATTCCAGGGTGAAGTATACGGCAAAGAAGTTAGTTGAGCTTTATATCAGTCAGATTGTGTGACTACACGGGGTTCTAGTTTCTTTGTATATGAACGAGGATCATTGTTCACTTCCCATTTCTAGAAGGCATTAGAGCATGGTTTGGGTACTTATTTAGTTATGAGTACAACTTTTCACCCTCAGACAGATGGTCAGTCTAAGAGAATGATTCAGGTGTTGGAGGACATGCTCCAAGTATGTGTTATTGATTTTGGTGCTAGATGGGATCAACATTTGCCCTTAGCAGAGTTTGACTACAATAACAGTTATTACTCTAGTATTTAGATGGCCCCATTTGAGGTGTTGAATGGCAGACGGTGTAGATCTCTGATCGGTTGGTTTGATTCAGCGGAGGTGGACTCCTTGGATACAGACTTTCTTAGAGATGTTATGAAGCAGGTCCGTATGATTCAGTATAGTCTTTTGACAGCCCAGAGTCAACATAAGAGTTATGAAAACCGAAGTGTTAGAGCCTTAGAGTTTATGAAGGGCGATCATGTTTGGCTTAGAGTGTCACCCATGAAGGGTGTGATGCGGTTCGAAAAGAAAGGCAAGATTAGCCCTAGATATATTGGACCTTTTGAGATTTTGAGTCAAGTGGGAGAGGAGGCATATAAGTTGGCCTTGCCACCTAGTTTATCGATTGTTCATTCCATTTTCCATGTCTCTATGCTTCGAAAGTATATTCCGGATGAGTCTCATGTGGTTTCACTTGATTCAGTGGAGTTGGGTATAGACTTGACATTTTAGGAGGAGCTTATAGCTATATGGGATAGGGAAATTCAAAAGCTTAGGACTAAAGAAATTTCTTGAGTCAAGGTGCAGTTGAATCATCGTTCAGTTGGGGAGGTGACTTGGGAGACAGTTTCTCATACACGTGCCAGATATCCTGAGCTTTTCAAAACCTCGGGTACTTTCTTTTACTTTATGTTCGAGGATGAACATGATTTTTAGTGGTGAATAATATAATGACCCGGTAGGTTATTTTTGTAAATTTTGAATTATTCGTTTAACTTGAGTTAATTAATTGGTGGGTAATTGTAGATAATTGACTATCCATATTTAATTGGCTAAAGTGATAATTTATATAAGACCCTATAATATTTGACCCATATATATAGTAAAATAAGTGAGTAAAATTTATAACTTTTAGTACTGATTAATTCAGAAAAAATATAAAAAAAATAAAGAAGGAACTGACAAAGAGTTACGAATCACCAATTACGAACCTCTTCAGGTGAAAACTACAACTGAAAGTTCTTTTTCTCTTACGCATGCATTAATTGCTCTATATAATGCTTATGCTTTCAGTAAATGCTACATATATATATATATATATATATATATATATATATAATATTAGAATTAAATTGAAAATGGGTTTTTGGAATAAAGAATTGTCAGATCCTATATATATGAATTCCAGATTTTAATGTAAATGGAGAAAGTAGGTGGTTTAGGCATTGGCCAATCAAATTTTGAAAGGGTTGAGGTCAAGATTGGATGATATGATGGAATTAATAGTTAAGAATATAAGGTATATCAAATTGAGGTTTTAAACAGTGGTGTCCTCGTGTAATTGACGTCATTGTTTCGTTGATTTTCTTATTAGTACTAAATTATGATTTAAGTTTTGATATATTGGTATATGTAATTAAGTGTTAGGTGTATGGTATTATGTGAATACCCTTAGATTTATGATATATGAAAGAAATTGGGACTTAACCCTAGGCTTGAAATTAAGGAACTTGATTATTGATTTGGTTGAATTTTTGGGTCTAGGCTAGACATATTATAATATGGGTATTGTTGGGTAATAAATCTTACTATGATTATTTACGTGAATAGATTTCATTGATTTGGAAGCTCAACAAAAAGGGAAGGCTCAATTCCCGGAGTGAATTGTTCATTAATTGAGGCAAGTGAATTTCTAAACCCTTGTTAAGTGTATGGAATTTATGTATTTCCTTGTAAATTGTGTTTGGGGATAATGAGACTTGGTGATTAGTTGACTTGTCCATATCTATTAATTCTAATCATGAAAAAAGGGAAATAAAAGGTAATGTGATTAATAGTTGATGTTGTGTCACAATTGTGTTGTCGTGAATTATGCATTATTATGAAAATGGTCATATCCTAATTATTTGTGTGAACATGTCATTTGCATTGTTCTAAGGCATGAGTGTGGCAAGTGTTATGTGAATTGAGAAAGAGTAAGAAATTAAAGAGGATGTACCATTTCGAGGGACGTATCGCACGCTGCGACGGATACTATATTTTGAGGGACATATCGCACGCCGCGATGGATTTTATTATCGAGGGACGTGTTGTGTGTTGTGGCAGATGCATGGACAGATATGTCCCCCATGGGTCTTGGGCTGAGAGACAGCGAGTGTGCATTGTTAGGCCAGACATGCATCACTATGCTTGATATTGCATTTCATTGCATTGCACATTTTTATCTTTGATGTTGTTTATCTTGTGAGTGCCTCTCTGTGGAAGTTGTGATTGATGAATATTGAGTTTGTTGTTGAGGATATGTAATTTGTTCGAGTGTTGTTATTGAGTTGTATGTTACGTGGACTGATTTTATGCAGGTTATAGTTGTGGAGGTTTGGATAGGGTGTTTGGAGTACCCGTATTATGTTCCCTAAGTTTGTGATTAGAAGTTTACTTGTTGAGTACCGTGTGGTTTGGCACTCATCCCTTGCTTCTACATTTTTGTTAGTTACGAGCCTGGATCTTTATGATACCTTTTATTCTCTTTGTTTCCGAGGTTTTCTGGGGGGATTTGTGAGGTAGTTGTTTATCATCTCAGTGGACCTTCTTACTCTTGTTTATGATTTTGTTTTTGCTTGAAAGACAACATCCTTTGAGACTTGCGTACATTAGAAGCATGTGCACCTGACAACCAGGTTTTGGGAATTGAATTAAGGTTACTTGTTATTCGTATTATTAATTGTTATTGGACTTTTATTTTTATTTTATTTCCGCACTTTATCAAAATGGTTGGGTTTTAGGCTGACTTGTCTTGGTGGGATAAGATGATTTCCATCATATCCAATTTTGGGTTGTGACACGATGACTCCATGAACATGAGGAGTGTGGAAGATGTTTGAATGCCACGTAGGCTAAAAAAGTTTACAAAATCACAAAAAAATGGGTTCAGGGGGGTAATAGGATCTCAATCTAGTTAAGACGAGTCTCTGAAATTCTGGTTATAATTGAAGGTGGTACTTGTGCCTTATAAAAGGGTTTCATCCCAAATAAAACTGATGAAAGTTATTAAAAATAAATTTGGAGTTGTCCAGCAAATGTTCTTTTCCTGAATGAAGATAATGTAGTGTTCTACAATTTGAGGTTCTTTCAGGAAATTCTAAAATTCTACAATATATGATCGCATAGTTTTATATATAGGAGTAAAAAATTATTCAACGTAAACTTGAGAGAACATAAAAAAATATGATCGCATAAAATTTATATAGAATGAGTAAAGAGATTCAATGTATACCTTGTGAGTTTTTTTTTCTATGTAGTTGTTAGGGTTTGACATGTTCTTGATGTCTTTATAAAAGATTGTTTAATGAGCAAAATTTGATATAAATTGATTATCTGATTTATTTGAAAAATGAAGAAAAATAAAGAGTTTGACAACGTTTACAAAGCCATAAATTGATGATAAATGAAAGAAAACAAAGAGGTTTGTCATGCCCTGAGCCTACACCCTGGATGTGGCCGGCACTCGAGAACTATTGCTGGCCCCAAGCGAACCCGTGGATCGACTGAACTCTCAGTGGAAAACTTACTCAATATTAGATGAACTCAAAAGTAAAGCTTTAACTCAAATGTCTCAAAGTAATAAACTCAGAAATCTATAAGAACATTCAAATTGCCAAAACAAGGCAACTCAAGCCTTAAAAATTTAACAATGGAAATGAAAAGACTCCTCAAAACACTATTTATCTATGAAGCCTCTAACAACTATTATGAAAGTAGGGACAAGTCCCATAACATCCTAACAAAACTAAAAACTAAATGAATTAAATGAGGGATCCTCTGGAAGCAAGGAAGCTCACCAAAAAACTCTGGGACTGCAAGGGGTATCAACGAAGCGCCTGTTGGTGACCTTGATCTCCTGTATTTGGATCATGAAACGATGCAAAACAAATGACATTATTACATTGAATGTACTAGCATGTAAGGGGAACACTAAACATAACATATGCGCTTGAACTTGGAAAGAATGAAACATACTCACCTCACCTCACCTCGTCTCCACTCAACTCTACCTCAACTCATCGATACTCAACTAAATACAACATATAGAGACAATAAATATGTAGTTTATAGAAAGTATTTAAAACATTAGATAACAACTCAATGTATTTAAAAATACAATAATAACTCTTATTTAGGAGATTCTCTAACCGACAACCATCACTATGAGCTATGTGATGATACAAAGTATCGCCCACGCTACCAAAACTGTCCTATACCTTTTTGGAGTATAATACATCCTCAACTAAGTGGGTACACTAAGCTATGCTTTAAGAGAAATATGTAATCATCTAAAAAGTATGACCCTTTCTACCAACATTGGCATACATGGTTTTTGAGGACTTTGATTTGTCTGAACTCATCCCCATATTAGTGCTCAATACTATTCCCAATAATATTACTCATGCTCATGTGTTTAAAAACATTTCTTCATCATCAAATTTTGAGATTATTACTCAAAAGGTTCTCTTAAAAGAGATTTTACTCAAAAACTCCTCATGAACTCATTTGGAAATGGACGTTGCCCAGCCCCTCCCCAAAATATTCCGACAAATTTTCGTCTTCGATTATTGGCCCTAATTAGCCTAGAATCGAATGGTTTATTCCAAACTCACTTAGATTCGAATACTCAACATATGTACATGAAAATCTACTAAACACAACACTAAAACTCATAACATTTATCTCAAGAACTCATCAAACTCTTCATTAACGATTTGAGAACAAAACTTCAAGAAACTCATCAAGACCTAAAATCATTCAACCTCAAGAATAAAATGACGAATAAAATCACATGATTGGCGTATGGTCACTATAACAGCTCTTATTACGTATATTCTTGTTATATTCTTGTGATACACATATCCTTATAGCATAGGTGAGGGACCATGATTCTTATATGATTAGTGTCAGTTTAAACTAGCTTGGAAGGTGATGTGATGCCTTGCACATTTCAGCATGTGTACTGCACATTAACTCCAACGGGAGTATTTAAAGAGACAGTAAGGTGGTAATTAAGCTTAAAGTTGAAAGTTAAGTGCTAAGTTAAAGCAAAAGGGATTAATATTTAGAAAATGGAATAAAATAAGTGAGTTGCTTGCTTGACATAACTAACCTAGCAGGTGACAAGTATGTGCATCACCTACTTTGACTTATTGACCAGTCCAAAGGACCAAGTAGGTGCATCACCTACTTGAGCTATATGTATCTAGTTTAAAAGGCCAAGGTTTATGGATCAGATTTGGGCCTATGATAATGGACTCACTTGAGGCCCAAACTAAGTTAATTAAAAGGAAAATGAAATTTAAGACCAACAGCCAAATTTGTCAAGGTCCAATATTTAAGACCAAGTGAAAGCAAGTAGGTGCATCACCTAGTTTAAGCTTTTGAGCTGCTTGATGTACATAAGCAGGTGCATCACCTACTTGACCAATTAGTGGCTGAAAATGAAGTTTTCTAAAGGATATTCTTAAAGGTGAAGAAAGCTCAATATAAGATATATTGGTTGCTATTCTCACTCATTTTAACACACAATATTGAGGATTAACTCTAGCTCTCTCTCTCTCTCTCTCTCTCTCTCTCTCTCTCTCTTTTCTCTTAAGGATTAAAACAACAACCTTAAAGTTCTTCTAGGGTTCTTGAAGAAACCCTCGACAAAGTAAGTGAAAACACTTATGAATTTAGCTTAATTATCCTATGGATGATTAGGAAAACATGTTATTCATGCTCAAGTATAAGTATAAAGGCATAATATTTCCAGAAGCTACTGCTGACTTCCTTGGCTATTAAGATGCTTTCCTCTTCTTCTTTGGTTTAAGTTTGAAGGGAAGTTGAAGTTCTTGAAGATTTCAAGTTAAAAGGGAAAGTTTCATAAATTAAGGTAAGGTGACTGCTTTTTTTTTTGTCCTCCTTATGTACGAGTGAGGAATTATGGGTGTGCTGTCATAAAGAACTCAATGAGGGTGGTGAGTTCAATAATTGGTTGTATGAAAAAGAATATTTGAGGCTGTTTTATGTGTATTGTTGTTGGTGTGGCTTGGGTAATCTTGGAAAAGGATATCTATGGTATGTAATGGGCAGAGAAGGAGGATGTGGTGATACACATTATTTTGAGGGTTGTATGGGCTCATTATTCGTCAAGTTAGCTATTATTTTATGAGGCTCACGGTGTGATAGTTGCTAATTTTAGTTTATCATGACATATATTGTAGATTAAAACCTTAAAGGTGGGGCTGAATCTTAATAGTTGTATTGGTCAGAGAATAAGGTATGTAAGGCTATTTGATTCAATATTCTTTGGCATGAAATCTAATACCTGCAATCAATATCAATAAAGGAATTTCCTAAGTTCTATTCCTAGTAAAGGAAACATAGTGGTAGCGTACGATCTCCAAATAGTTGACAATATTTCTCCCTCTCCTTAGTGTATAGAATTACTTTATTATATGTTCACTACTCTATACTTGTGTAATTATCCTCCTATATGCTGGTATAGAAATGGTATTTGCAAAAGCAAATTTGGTGAATCCTTCTCTTAGTCAGTTGAAGTCAATCGTGTCATTTAAGCTCACAAGTAATGCATATTGATGTTACATAGCTCCTTATGTTATTGTTATTGCCTTGAAGTATTATTTTCATGTCTTCTATTACTGATTCGTAGTTACAAATATAAAAAATGATTATGACCACCAAAACAACAATCTCAAAGATTAAAGAATCTAAGTAAAGTAATCTATATAATTAAGGGTGGAAGTTTAGGGGTGAAAGCCTAGCATGGGCCTATCCCAATTTGTATAGAAGGGTGGCAGCTCAGGGGCAAAAGCCTAGCATGGGCCGATCCCAATTTGTGTAATTATGAGGACTGCATCCCGGGGATTAAAATGTGTAGCTTGGTGCATCCTTTTCTACCACTGATCAACTGGTCATTTGTATCACATGTCTTATAAAGATCATAACACACAGAAAGGTAAAGACAATATTGTAACATACATGATCCCACAAGAGTTAACAAATGTGGTCTTTTGTTCTGATTTATGCACACATATATTGTTACTTGGTTTCATTCAAACTCTTATTTTATATATGTGTAACGACCCGAGAGCACCCCCTAGTCGTTACCGGCGTATTCGACCTCGAAGAGGTCTTATACAAGACCTTAGCATTCGTCATAGCATGTATAATAGAATAAAATCACGGAAAATTTAAAACTTTTACTTTAGAAGTTCAACTTCACTTCATATATGAAAAACAAAATCTAACTTCGTCACAATGTACCATCTAGACATAGAAGTATCGAAAATGGGACTTAGCCCTTACATCAATAAGAAGTCTTGAAATAGGAAAGTACAACAATGTCTTTCAACATAAGCAAAAAACTAAACATAGAAGCTAGATCATAGGGTCTTGTCCTCATACTTGAGGACTCACCAACTTGGGGAAGCAACTCCAAGTGTCTTGGGAAGTAAGCTTGAATCCTCAACGGCCCGAACCTAAATGTTTGGGAAAAAGGGAGAAATTATGGGTTAGTACAACACACGTACTAAGTATGACTACTATGCTTAAAAACCATTGAAACATACATAAAAGGACATTTAGTCAAAACATGCTTTTTACTTAGTAAATCCAATATGCACACAAAGTAAGCATCATAATCCAAACCAACATAATATCATCCCAACATGTAGACAACCCAAGCAATACTAGTGCAATGCAAAGAGTAGAACCCCATAACCCTATTCAAAGCCAAGTATCACAATAAGCTACCTATTTCATGCATACATTCATAAGATCATATTTCATCATAACTTACCATATTCATAATGATCATAGATAACATAGCTTCAACATACATAAGTGATAATCATCATAATCATAAGAGAACACTACTACAACCATCTCTTAGGATCCCACAAGTGCAATGTGCAAGAGAAGTCCCATACCCTCCCTTACACTATGTAGAAACCCTTAAGAAAGCCCTAGTAAGAGTTCACACCTTTCATACCTTCATTTATTTTTACATTAGGGAAATATTGCAATAACCGACATAGACCATGAAAGCTACATGGAATCCGGTGTTCTACTCCCACACCGAAAAGAGAGCCTAAGGTGTAACTATTCATACATAGCTATCTAGGTGGATCCACTAAGCTAGAGTCTTATGTGGGCATATAGTTATGGGTCAAGGAGATTTTTTCTAGAAACCCTAACTTACTAAATGTGAGGGTTTCTATCTCATGAGACAACACATATTGTGGGTAATTCGGACCTGCTAAACGAGAGGAAACCCATGTGGGAAACCAAACTTACTTAACGTGAGACCCCTATCTCATTTACATGCCCTTTCGGTGCTAAGAATTTAACTCCCTTTTGTAACCATCTTTAGTTATCACATAAGTTCACATTAGCCTTTACTAGACTCTTATGTAGACATCTTACCATAATAGCTCATATGTGTTCATAAGTGAGTAACAATCCTTTCACTTTAGAAACACTTAGAAAGTGAGTAAACCTTTCACTTTACATTACATTATAATCATGAGAACTACCTTTCAATCATATAGCCATCATACCATAACATACATACATACTTCATAGCTAATTCAAATGTAGAGGGTTAAGGATGAGGAAACTAGGTCATCAACACCACAACAACATATTAGGTATAGCATCATTTCAATCTAAGTAATTCACCTTTCATACTTGAGTTCA
The DNA here is from genome assembly GCA_029007595.1 of Solanum commersonii. Classification (NCBI taxonomy): domain Eukaryota; kingdom Viridiplantae; phylum Streptophyta; class Magnoliopsida; order Solanales; family Solanaceae; genus Solanum; species Solanum commersonii. Next base: position 1,466,102 of record JAJTWQ010000129.1, on the reverse strand, counting down.
AAGAAGAACCAACCTTCATACCTTCTTGCCCTTCATGGGACATTCATACTTCAATTACCAAACAATTCATAACCAATATATAATACAAGGTAATTCATGAAGTAATAACATAATCAACATCAATATAAGAAATTGACATATTCCCTTCATAGCCTTCAAGGATTCATTTAAAGACTCAACCATAATTTCATTGAAATTATACAAAACCTAGGGTAGAATCATCATACAAACATGAATTACATAACAACACATTCAATTCACAGCATTCAATCGATATCCAACACAAACTAGGGTTAGAATTTGGAAAAGAAGGAGAAACATGGGTCTCATGGGGAATTCTTCAAGAAACCACCAATACAACATAAATTCATCCATAATTGTTCATATAACATTAATCGAAGTCAGTTTATAACATCAATTTCACTTTAGAAAGAAGACCCACATTTTTGGATTGAAACCATACCTTATTGATGAATTAACCACGAAAATCTGAGTTGAAACCTGGGAGAGTTGGTTTTCTTCTTGAAGCTCCAAAGTTCGTTAATGGAGTTCTTGAGAAGAGAGAGAATAGAGAGAAGGAGGAGCTTTAGGTTTTGATCTTTGGGGTTTTGTGTTTGAGTGATAAAAGTGAGGCAAATTGACTTAAAAATCATTACATACCCATCCCCTAAAGTATCCTAAATACCCCTCACTTAGTTGGACTCTTTAATGAAGTAAAAATTGATTTGTGAATTTCTGCATTTTTCGTCGCGAAGGAAATCCACGACACGGAGTTGTTCCCTAAAGATATTTGGAATTAAATTTTGAGACAGTAGAGTCGACGACACGACCGCATCGCGAACTAAATTTTTGCTCCTTGGGGGAGCTAGTCTGCGACGCGAACCTATTCCCTCCAAGTGCAATTTGCAAGCTGCCTTGTCAGCTTGCTTGGCCAAGGTTGGGGTCCTCTTCGGGTGGCCCCGGGGAGTCGTATTCGAACGTTTTGATCCTATAAACATATCTTTACCTAATTTAAACCTTTTTACAAAATTATACCATTATACGACACTCCCGAACCTGCCCAAAACCTAAGAACACACTAGCACATTCTTCTCCAATTTTCGGACGTCGTGGTTGTTTTTTGACGTTTAGACTTTTACTCTTCCAAACCAAGTCAATTGCATTAATTTAGGTTTATAAACATAATTTTAATTATTTTTAAGTCATTATTCACAAGGTGAGGTTCTAACTTAAGTCATAGAATTTCTGGGGTGTTACAATATCCCCCCCTAGGAACATTCGTCCCCGAATGTCACTTGGACTTCTTTTTAGGGAGACAATGACTCAAACTAGCAGCACAACAACCAGTCACATCAACAACATCATATCATCATATCATATAGGAATTTAATCCACAACATCACTATGCTTAAAACTCTTTACTTCACATAAGTATAGGAGGAACTACCTTCTCTATATTCAATGAGCATCAACATATATATTAAGCAATCAACAAGACATTTCTTTAACAAAACAACATCAAGCATGCTCATTACTACTCTCATGAAGACAATATCACACAATATCTATGGGTGCAATTTCAACCATGAGAAACAAAATTCATGAAAACTCAAAATACAACTTAAGCATGAACTTTCCCAAAAATATGCACATACAAGGAAATCATGTCGTAATCATCAACACAAATGATTTTCAATTTATACCAAATTAAGATAGACTACTAACCTCAACTTTGGCTAGGAGTAGGAGGAAAAAGATGAGGGTAGCGGGACTTCATGTCGGCCTCGGCCTCCCATGTTGCACCCTCAACTAGGTGGTTTCTCCATAGGACTTTTATGGAGGCAACCTCTTTTTCCTCAACTTCTTAACTTGACGATCTAAGATTTCAACCGGAACCTCTTCATAAGAAAGGATCTCATTCACCCCTAAACCTTCTAGAGGGAGAATGGACACCGGGTCACCTATAAACTTCTTTTACATAGAAATATGCAACACTGGGTGAATCGAGGCCAATTTGATGGGCAATTTCAACTCATAAGCGACCTTTCTAACACGCTTCAAGATCTCATAAGGCATAACATACCGGGGGCTAAGTTTCCCCTTCTTACCAAACCTCATCACCTCTTTCATGGGTGAGATCTTCAAGTAGACCCAATCATCTACTTCAAATTCAAGATCCCTCTTTCTATTATCGGCATAAGACTTTTGCTGACTATGAGCCATTTTTAACCTATCCCTTAAAGTTGAACTTTTTTCGTAGCCTCATAGACTACCTCGGGACCAAGAAGAGCAAATTCACCCACTTCAAACCACCTAATCGGAGATCGACACCTTCTACCATAAAGTGCTTCAAAGGGTGCCATTGCAATACTCGAGTAGTAGCTATTATTGTAGGAAAATTCTATCAAAGGTAGGTGGTCATCCCAATTACCTTTGAAGTCAATGACACACACTCTCATCATGTCCTCTAGGGTTTGGATGGTGCATTCCGTTTGACCATCTGTTTGAGGGTGAAATGCGGTACTAAGTTTCACTTGAGTACCAAGCCCACTTTGGAAAGACCTCCAAAAATGGGAAGTAAATTGGGCACCTCTATCCAAAATTATCGACAACGAGGCTCCATGCAATTGCACAATCTCCTTAATGTACAACTTAGCATAATCTTCCGCGGAGTAAGAAACCTTGACGGGAAGGAAATGGGCTGATTTAGTCAATTTATCCACAATGACCCAAATGGAGTCATGTTGCCTACGGGTTTGAGGCAAACCTACCATGAAGTCCATATTGACCTCTTCCCATTTCCAAGTGAGGTTATCAATATCTTGAGTTAGACCTCCCGGTCCTTGGTGCTCGGCTTTGACTTGTTGGTAATTTAACCACCTAGCCACAAAAATTTGCTATGTCTTTTTTCATTCCGTTCCACCAATAAATCTCACGTAAGTCATGATACATTTTGGTGGCTCCCGGATGGATGGAGTATCGGGACCCATGGGCCTCCTCTAAGATTACCTTTCTTAGGCCATCCATATCCGGCACACATAACCTCCCTTGGTGCCTAAGCACCCCATCTTCTCCTTGAGAGAAAGTTTCTATTGCTTTGTTGAGAACTGACTCCTTTAGTTCTATCAAAATAGGGTCAAGATGTTGCTTAGACTTCACGTCAACAACAACTGATGACTTGGAATTATGATGGACCATGACACCTCCTTTTGGGGAATCTTCAAGTCGGACACCCAATCGGGTTAGCCTATGTACATCACGGGCTAACTCCCTTTTCTCTTCTTCCACATGTGACACAATACCCATAGATACACGACTCAAAGCACCCGCAACCACATTTACTTTTCTGGGGTGGTAAAGGACACTCATATCATAATCTTTTAAGAGTTCCAACCACCTCCTTTGTCGGAGATTCAATTATTTTTGGCTAAAAACATATTGAAGACTCTTGTGGTCGGTAAACACATCCACATGTATCCCCATAGAGATAGTGTCTCCAAATCTTTAAAGCAAAGACTATGGCCGCTAGCTCAAGGTCATGAGTTGGATAATTCTTCTCATGCACCTTGAGTTGTCTCGAGGAATAAGTTATAACCTTACCATGCTGCATAAGGACACAACCCAAACCCACTCGGAAAGCGTCACAATATACTACAAACCCTTTGGTGCCCTCCGATAAGGTCAGAACCGAAGCGGAGGTGAGCTTATCTTTCAACAATTGGAAGCTCTTTTAACAAGATTCTGACCATTCAAACTTGGACTTCTTTTGAGTTAAGGCCGTTAATGGAGATCCAATAGATGAAAATCCCTCAACAAACCTCTGGTAGTAACCGACCAAACCCAAAAAGCTTCGGATGTCAAAAGGACTCAAAGGTCTAGGCTAAATTTTGACCGCGTCGGTTTTCTTTGGATCAACCTCACTAGAAACAATGTGACCAAGGAAAGCAACCGATCTTAGCCAAAACTAGCACTTGCTAAACTTAGCATAGAGTTGGTGATCTTTAAGGACTTGCAATACTATCCTCAAATGATTAATGTGATCATCCTCACTTTTAGAGTATATCAAGATGTCATCAATAAAGAAAATAACAAATGAGTCTAGATAATTTCTAAACACACGATTCATAAGGTTCATGAAAGCCGCTGGGGCATTTGTAAGACCAAAGGACATCACTAAGAACTCAAAATGACCATATCTTGTTCGGAAGGCTGTTTTCAGAACATCGACACCGCTTACCCTAAGTTGGTGATAACCCAACCTCAAATCAATTTTTGAAAAGTAACTCGCTCCTTGAAGTTTATCAAATAAGTCATCAATCCTAGGGAGTGGATACTTGTTCTTAATGGCCACCTTATTTAATTGTCGGTAATCAATACATATACGAAGAGATCCATTCTTTTTCTTCACAAATAACACCGGTGCACCCCAAGGAGATATACTAGGTTGGATGAAACCCTTATCAAACAAATTTTTGAGTTGAGCTTTTAATTCCTTCAACTCCACCGGGGCCATCTGGTAAGGAGGGATTGAAATGGATTGTATATCCGGCAATAAATCTATGCCAAAATCTATTTCCGATTTGGGAGGAATCCTGTGATAGCATCCAAGGAAGCTCTACTCCATTGAAGGACAAGGATGAAGCTTTAGAAACTCCAAGGATCAAGACCTTAAAACATCTAATCCTTGGAAATTCGTGGATCTTTCCTTCGAATTTCCCATATCTTTAGTTAGTTTTTTTTATTTCTTTTCTTTGTGCTTCCGCATTCTAATATTCAATTCTCTATTTGTGATCTCCTTAACCTTGCTGTTATCATCCTGGGTAAGTCATCGGGAAAGACTTCTGGAAAATCCTTCATTACGGGGATCGACTCTAAAGGAGGAATCTCGGACTCAAGATCCTTGACCCTCACAATATGATAGATACAACCCTTAGAAATCAACTTACATGCTTTTAGACATGAAATGATCTTTCTCCTAGGAATGAAATTTCCTCCTTTCCATTCTTAAATGGGTTCATTAGGAAATTGAAACTTCACAATTCGGGTCCTACAATGTATGGATATAAAACAAGCATGAATCCAATCCATCCCCACTATAACATCAAAGTCTAACATATCAAGTTCCACCAAATCAACCAAAGTGACTCTATTGGGAAATGGTATGGGACAATCCCTATAAACTCTTTTAGCAACTATGGAATCACCCACCAGGGTAGAAACCGAAAAGGGTTCATCTAGGACATCGGGAAACATATCAAACTTTATAACCACTAAAGGGGTTACAAAAGACAAAGTGGCACCGGGATCCAACAATGCATAAACATTAATTGAAAATACTTGTAGCATACCGGTCACAACATCTAGAGAGCTCTCTTATCACCTCAGGATTAGAGAGCATAGAAGCGATTCTTCTTAGAAGCATCGGGATTTGGGCCACTTGCTTGTGCTTGAGCATTTTCCCTTCCTTGAGCCTTTAGCATACGGCAGCCCCTCCTCATCTAGCCGCTCTTACCACAACCATAGCAATTACCCGTGCCAACTAGGCACTTGCCTTTATGTTTTCGATCACACTTTGTACAAATAGGCTTCTCAACATAAGGACCACCACCTCTTGCTTCTTGAGGCTTTGGGGTAGACACTTTACCTTTGTTGACCCTTGGAGTGTTAGGAGGACCTTGGTTGGAAAACCTCTTTTTGAATTTTGGCTTATCTTGGATTTCAAACCTAACCTTAGAATAATTTCCATCATCGGCGTTTGACCTCTTCAATTCTCTACCAACTTGCTTAAGCTTTTGCTCCTCAATTTGTTTGGCATGAACCATAAGAGGAGAAATGTCCATGCTTGGGATTAGCATGGCCAACCTACATTCATTCACCACAAGATCGGATACCCCCATAGCAAATTTGTTCATTGTAGCTCTAGAGTCCGACACTAAAGTAGGAGCATGCTTGGACAATTAAGTGAACTTGAGGCAATACTCCTTCACACTCATACCCTATTGACGGAGGTTGATGAATTCTTGCATTTTCCTCTCCCTTAGTTCCAAAGGGAAAAACCTATCAAGAAAAGTTGTCTTGAATGTAGCCCAACTTATCGGACACTTCTAATAGGTCTCCCCTTCTTCCATTGTGTAACGACCTGAGAGCACCCCTTGCCGTTACATTCGTATTCGACCTCTCGGAGGTCTTATACAAGCCTAAGCATTCATTCATTGCATAGATCATAAAAATCAATAAGAATTTAAAACTTTTATTCAATAAAACCATAAGACTTCAAGAGTCATCAACATTTGAAAACATCAATAGGCAAGCGGAACTACTAAGTCTCTTTAGCCAATCTTAGACAAGAACTTAAAACGTACTAAAGGACACAGCCCTTTACAAATGAAATGAAACCTAAGTGTCTATTACAATGACTAAGAAACTTCTAAACATAGTCCTCGAATCTTGAGGACATACCAAAGACTAGGAAGAGTGAAGCAATCCAAGCTACTCCAAAGAACAATCTCCTCCTAGTTACCAAAACCTACACTTGTAGTAAAATAGAAGAAATGGGTTAGTACAACACACGTACTAAGTATGAGGATATGCAAAACATGCTAAAAAGGACATTTGTTTGGAAGCTATGCTTTCATGCCATTTTGATAAAATTTCATGAACATCAACATAATAGGCACCTTACACGTCACAACCAACAATACAAAGCTATATGCTTCACAATACCTCATAAACATACATAACACATTTACCTTTACCTTCTTGCCTTGGACCTCCACCTTAAGTAACCCTTAAGCAATACCTTTGTGCAATGTATGGGCAACGTCCCATATCATCACCCACACTAAGGCACCACCTTAAGGTCACACAAAGTACACTTTCCATGCTTACCTCAACCTTCACTAATTAATCACATAATACATATAAGCACATAAGCCAACAAGTCACTTCATAAAGCTAGAACACTCATCAAATGTCATCCCATGACTCACTTAAGTAAGACATGGTGAATCAGCCCATACTACTTCTCCATACCATACCCAAGTAATCCTTAAGGCTACACAAGACAAGCTCCCTTCACATCTCAACATAAATCGTTGATTTAACTTAATGCATTTCGACAACTTCATTCACTAATGACATAAGATCATCACATACATTGAATTCAACATAAGCACTTACATTCAATTCATTATGAGTCACTTTCACATTAGCATTCTCAAAGACCAGCGCTTTCATTAATTAGCCCAAAGAGACTCATTCATTCATTATATTACTAAGACACACCAAGATCTCCCTTAAATGTCTACTTGTGAAATGTCTAGATGATGTCCCATTCCACCTCTTATCCTAAGTAGTACACCCTTAAGAGACCCTAGTTCATTCATTCATTGATGTGGGGAGGAGACTTAAACGACATAGACCATGGAGCTTGACATGGAATCCCAGTAGTACCTTTACCGGATGAGGGATCCCCATTTGCCTAAGGTAAGGTCATTCTTTTAGCCTTTACGTGGTAGAGACCACTAGCTAGTCCTATGTGGGCACATAGTTAAGGGATAAAAGGATTGCTTCTAAGTACTATCTTCTCAACTCACGAAGGAGCACCAATCTTAAGGGTTGCTACTAAATACTCACATCTCAACTAACGAAGGAGTATCCACCCATCTTCATATCCTCTCGGTGCTAGACATTACTCCCCCACGGAGTTAGGACATTTATTTCATTCATTCATTTAGGGATAAGGATTGCTACTAAGTACTCTCATCTCAACTCACGAAAAAGCACCCATCCTAGCCCAATATTCATTCATTTAGGGATAAGGATTGCTACTAAGTACTCTCATCTCAACTGACGAAGGAACACACATCCTTGCCCAACATTCATTCATTAAGGAAGCTCATGGATTCAAAGATGAGAAAACCTTTTATCTAGGAACCCCATTTATTTAAAGGAGTACTTTATGAGACTATCCTTACAATAGACACATCTTTCATTCATTGGCATTAATTCTCATTCTTTTCATTCATTCACACATTCTTTCATTCATTCTTCACTAGGTGTGAGAGTAGGTAAACATAGTGTATCCTAACCTCACCTTCATTATAAGTCATTCAAAGAAGACAACAACCAAGTATAACACATAAAGCCTCTACACAAGGTCACCTTCCATGCTCTTAGACCATACACAAATTCACATCATATCACATTACCTTCACATAATCAACATTACTCAAAACAACAATCATCCAACTTTGACTAAAAGGCCATGATCACAACATGCTTATAAAGTAAACACCTCCCCACTTTCATAGGGATCAAACTTCACAATTCTAACATCTACGACATATATATATATATATATATATATATATATAATACTAGAATCAATAATCTATTCACAACTTCATCATCATCATAAACCTTAGGTCACAATTGCCCATTCAAGGCCAACATCCAATATAACACAATTGACCATCAATTCCTCATACTTCAATATAGAAAAATACATGAATCAATAGCCCATAACAATCTACATATTAATATCACATTATTAGCTCATAATCAATAGACCAACTTTAGACCCAAAAATTAGGATTTCAAGATATGCAAGGGTTCATGGAGTTTTTGATCTTAAAACCATGAATATTAACATAGATCATCATTTGAAATACTTTCATGCAGGAACCCAAGCTTAGAATTGAAATTGGGGTTTTTAGTGTTTTTGAAAAACATTGAAATCACTTTGATTTGGCTCTTTGATTGAAAGGAGAATCAAAGATAAAATCCCCATACCTTTGTGATTAATTTTCCTTAGGAATTTGAAGAGAAATCAGTAGGAACCCATCCCCTAGCTTGAAGCTTCATCAATGTCTTCCATGGAGTTCTAGAGAGAGAATTTATTTGAGAGGGAAGGTTCAATTTGGATAATGTAGTCTAATTCTAGGTTTTGGGGTTTTAACCACTTAAAATATCCTAAAATAGGTAGAATAACCGTTTATAATAATTCCCCAAAGTACCCAAAGTACCCCTCACTTAGTTGGACCTTTTAAACAAGTCAAACTTGACTTTTATTTTCATAGATGTCATCGGGAAACAAGTCCGCGACGCGGAGGTGTTCCCATAAGTTTCTGGAAATTAAATTTTGAGGCAGAAGAGTCTGCGACACGTTCGGGATGTGGACCAAACTTTTGGCCCTTGGTACAGCTAGTCCGCGACGCAGACATGCTCCCTCCATAAGAAACTTCAAGCTGCCTTGGCAGCTTGTTTGGCCAAGGGTTGGGGTCCTCCTCGGGGACCCTTAGGGTGGTCTCAGGGAGTCGTACCCTAATGTTTTGACCCTAAAAACATTTATTAAGACACTAGGGTCACCTCCACTGATTTTAGACTCCAAACAACACATAAAAACATGAACATACTAGAACACACCAACACGTAAAAGATTAGTTTCCGAACGTCTTGGTCGTCCCTTGACGTTTGACTTCCAAACTCTTTAAAACTGACTAAAAAGGTTATTCTTCATTATTTTAACAAGTTATTAATGCATAAAATCCATGTGAGGCTCTACTTTATCCTACTTCATTTTGAGAGGTGTTACAATATCCCTCACTTAGGACCATTCGTCCTCGAATGACACTTAAAACACTTTTGAGGACTAAATGACCCAACTAGCAGCTCACAACAAGTAGGTAATATCATTACTACAACACATATCAAGGAGAAAACATCAAATCCACATAAAAAGCTTTAGAACAAGACTTTCATGAAATTAAAGGAAGTAGGAATAACATCTACCACTCAATATGCACAAAAATTTACCAGTTCTCATTTCTTTGGATGAACTTGCTTCTCCATATCATATCACGCTCATAATAACATTTATAAGCTCACCTTACAATTTCTCTCAAAAGCATAATCATGCAACATCAAGATCACATCAAGGCATACTCAACTAGGCATCTCATGGAGCAATTTAAACAATACTTCATAAATGCATATAAATCATGAGGGACATAATCATGAAAGATCATTTATTTACTTAAACAAGAATTCAACTAAAATATGCACATCATAAGGAGAATACGGAAACTCAATTCACATAAGACTCCAACATGCAACATGCTACTAAGAACTCTTTGTTTCAAGCTTGAATTGGAATAGAAGGAAAAGATAAGGATATCAACAACCTTACTACTCAAATCATTATCCCCCACTTGGGGTAAACCCATCTAAGGTTATCATCAAACAACAAAGAAAATTGACTTACCTTCATTTGTTCCCTTATCCTGGTTATCTTGAAGCATATAGAAATGGTTCCTCTTAGGAGCATTTGGATCCGGGCAATCATGAGCAACTTGATTGGTCTCTTTCCCTTTTGCCTTAAATGTAGGTCAATCTCTCATCTTATGACCCATACTCCCACATCCAAAGCATCCATCCGTACCGGCAAGACACTTGCCCAAATGTTGCTTTCCACAAGTAGCACACCTAGGCCTCTCAAAAGTAGAACCACCTCCATTCCCTCTTTGAGGTTTAGGGTTAGACACCCTATCATTGTTGACCATTAAAGAATCTTGGTTATAGAACCTCTTCTTAGACCTAGATTGGTTTTGTTCACCCGCCCTAGCCCTCTTTATATTTCTATTCATCTTTCTAAGCTTTTTCTCCTCAAGTTGTTGAGCATAACCCATAAGCCTAGAGATATCCATATCATGATGAAGCATGGCTGTACGACACTCTTTTTCAATCAAACCGGAAATCCCCATCACAAACTTATTCATTCTAGCCCTAGAATTTGCTACCAAGGTAGGAGTATACTTAGAGAGTTGGGTAAACTTGAGAGAGTATTCCTTCACACTCATATTCCCTTGATGTAAGTTCATGAACTCAACCAACTTTTGCTCCCTCAACTCTAAGGGGGAAAACCTATCAAGAAAGGCCATCTTAAACACTCCCCAATCTATTGGGTCAGCCCCTATGGGTCTCTCGTCCCTTTATTGCTCAAACCACACTTGAGCTATATCCTTGAGTTGGTAAGAAGCCAACTCCATCTTCTCCCTAGGAGTCACTCCCATTGCATCCACAATCTTAAACACCTCATCTATAAAGTTTTGTGGGTCCTCATCCACCTTAGAACCAAAGAAGGTAGGTGGGCTCATCATTGTGAAATCCATTAACCTTTAGGCCACGATACTCTCAATAGCATTCACCCTAGGCCTCACATCTCTATTTGCTTGAGTAGTTATGGCATGGGCCAGGGAGATAATAGTCTCTCTAATCTCCCCATTAGTCATATCCAGGGGAACCACCGAAACCACATTCTCTTGCCCACTTAAAGGAGCTTGGTCACCTTACATTCCTTGGGGAGGAACTCCCCAACCATCTATCTCCTCTTCCGCTCTCCTTTGATTAGCCCTCGTATTTATATCCTATAAACACAAGAGACAAATTAGGAAAAGGACACTTATAGACCAAACTCTAAGGCATGACAATAAGAATAATGAAAGAAAGTGAAACTTCTATCGTCCAATAGCCTCTCGCTCATAGATGTGTCATGACTCACACTGATAAACAAGACTCTACTAGATGTAGCTTTCGAGACTTTGAACGTAAAAGTAATCTTTAAAACCTTATGCTTTGATACCAAGTTTATAACGACCCGAGAGCACCCCCTAGCTGTTACATGCGTATTCGACCTCTCGGAGGTCTTATACAAGCCTTAGCATTCATTCATTGCATAGATCATAAAAATCACTAAGAATTTAAAACTTTTATTCACTAAAACCATAAGACTTCAAGAGTCATCAACCTTTGGAAACATCAATATGCAAGTGGAACTACTAAGTCTCTTTAGCCAATCTTAGAGAAGAACTTAAAATGTACTAGGGTACATGGCCCTTTACAAATGAAATGAAACTTAAGTGTCTATAGCAATGACTAAGAAACTTCTAAACATAGTCCTCGAATCTTGAGGACAAACCAAAGACTTGGAAGAGTGAAGCAATCTAAGCAACTCCAAAGAACAATCTCCTCCTAGTTACCACAACCTACACTTGTAGTTAAATAGTGATATACCATGAGTTTACGGTATTTCTAATACATTTCTCTTACAAGATGTGTGCGTCTAGGGCATTTTTGTATTGGTTTTTATGTGTTTTTATCATATTTTGCAAGAAAGATGTCCAAGCATAGAAGTAAAGAGACATCTAAAAGAAATGCAGAAAGGGCATCTACGGAGGTAATCTACAGACCGTAAGTCCATTGACGCTCCATAGATTGTGGTCGTAGATCAGCAGGCAAGCCATGGAAGGCAAATCAGGAAAATCTAACCAAGTATGGAACCACGGTGGACATTGACAGTCCGTAGATGGATCTATGGACCGTACTGTTGATCCATAGATTGATGCTGCGAAGGTTCCAATACCTGATGTTTAAAAAATTCTAAGTATGGAGCTACAGAGAGGGATTGACGGATCGTAGATTTACTGCAGTTCCGTCATTTGATTCAGAGAAGCTGATTTTTGGAAGCTGAAATATTTTCTAAGTCCTGGCTGACGGAAGGGACTCACTGATCGTAGATCCATTGACGGTCCGTGAGTCAATCTCGTGGAATGAAGATGTGTGCCTAAACAAACTTTCCTTATTTTGTTTCCCTTTTTAATTTAGGACTAGTTTTCTATAAATAGGGCATGTAAACCTCGTTTTTGGGGGTTAGACATTATTGTTTTATTCTAGTTCTTGACTTGGGAGATTAACTTGGAACTTTAGCAATTCTTAATTTCCTAAGTTCGTTTTGAAGATTTTGGAGTTGCAATTCAAGTTGAATTTTCGGGTTTATTATTCTTCTTACGTAAGTTCATAATTTTTTCATCTAAAATAATGAATTGTGTTCATATGATTATGGGTAACTAAACTCCACAACTAGGGTTGTGGGAACCATGAGAGATTAACAAAGTATGAATAGTAAATAAGCAATTTTTGAATTGTATTTTGCATGCATTGATAATTCTTTCATGTAGAAGTCTTTTTAATGAGTGCACGCATTAGAACTCGCCTTGTTGCTACTTGCCGGACCAAGGAGGTAATCAACAAGAAAAGAATTATCAACATAGATTTAGTGTTATACTATCTAATAGGCTAGTGTCGATTGGTGCGAAGTAATAACTGAGCCAAACATTAATTATGATGTCTAATATGAGGTAAAGGTAAGGGTTAGTAAATTATGCACACGTAGATGGACCAAGGTGTGGGATGAAATTCTTTAGATACTCGACCAAGGATTTAGAGATACTTAACTTATCACTTTGCATGTAGTACACTAGGAAAGGATTGCTGTTACTAGGATTACTGCGTTATGAGCTTGTGGGGAACATGTATACCATAGTTATTTCTCTCATCTTGATAACAACCAAAATTGACTTTTGATTACTGATTACTTATTGAATTCTTATAATTTATTTCAAACCTCCCCCTTTAATTGCTTGTTTCTGGAAGTAATTTGACTAATTGAATACAATTGTTGGTTAAAATAAAGTCTAAACCATTTTCCTCGTGGGATCGACCCCAACCTACAAGTTGGGTTCTTTACTTGATAACAATCGCTTATGCTTCTTTAGGGAGGTGTAATTTGAGCGTATCAAATTTTGGCGCCGTTGCCGGGGAAATTTGGTTTTTAGATTTATTTTAACTACATTATTGAACGTTAGTCAAATATTTCCTAATTTTAATTTTTGTTTTTGTTTTTGTCTCTCTCGGGATCTGACTCTAGTGTATGCCAAGTACACGGAGCCAGGGTGAACCACTTACTCCTTACGCCACAGAGTTGAACCAATGTAATGACCCGAGAGCACCCCCTAGCTGTTACCGACGTATTCGACCTCTCGGAGGTCTTATACAAGCCCTTAACATTCGTCATAGCATTTATCATAGAAAAATAGTAGAAAATTTAAAACTTTTTCATAATATAACAGAAGACTTAAATGTCACCTCATTTAAACCTTTAATACAAAATTGAAGTACTACGTCTCAAGGTAGCCATCTTAAAACACGACTACAACACAAGAGGGACACAACCCTTACAATACAATAGAAACTACTATCTAGTACATAGAACTTAAGGAAACTCTTTAACATAGAGGTCGTTGAATCTTTAAGGACACACCCTTACTTGGGAATAGTAAGCCAAGCTCATCACTGCTAGGAAAGGCCCTTTAGCCACCCCCACCTACACTTGGTGTAAAAAGATAAAGAAGAATGGTGTTAGTACAAGAATGCACTAAGTATGATAACCATGCAAAACATGCTTTTAAAAGGACATTTAGTTGGAAACTATGTATCATGCCTTTTTAGAGAAACTTCATGAACATTTAGTACAATAGGCACAATATAAACCACATACATCATCATACACACGGAAACCATTCATAATAGCACATAGAGCCACTTATAATATTTTAGGCACATTCAATGCATACAATGCATTACCTTCCTCTTTATCTTAACTCCTTTCCTCAAGCAACCCTTAGGGAATACTTGGTGCAATGTATCGCCTTAAGGTTACCAAAGGTGAACTTACATATAGCCTTCATCAATCCAACCACATATATTCATAGAGTCATAAGCACACCATAATACATAATCTTCACATAGGAACCATCACCTAAGACAACCCCCAAGTCACACTAGTGCAATGTGCAAGTAGCATCCCATAATACTACTCACACCTGGTGTTCCTAGGAAGCCACCATAGACTAGGCACATCATATTCAACAAGTCATAACATCTTCATTTAACATTAGGCATACGACTAACATACTTCATAACATCATATAAAGACTCATTCCTTTACTACATCATTAGTCATAACCCATTTAGTTCATATCATAGGTAAACCGCCCTCACAACCCCTTCCCAAGATCACTTGTGCAATGTACACATAGAGTCCCATACCCCCACATATACTAAACAAACCCATTAAGAAGTCATAATTGTAATTAACATGCATAATCATACTTCATGTCTTGACATAAGTAAAGTGAACCTTAACATGCTTTCATATTAACACACATAGACCATAGTGTTCGTTACATAAAGAGCCTAATCATAACTTCCCTTAGAGTCCACTTGTACAATATATAAGTAGGGTCCACAGTCCTAACTATACTAAGTAACTCTTCAAAAAACCATGACTAGAGTTCATATTCTTATCTTAGTTCATTTCTTAATTTTTGGGAGACATTGCCATAACCGACATAAACCATGTGAGCTACATGGAATTCGGTGTTCTACTCCCACACCAAAAAGAGATGGTACTACTTGCCAAAGTAGGACCTACATACATAATAACTATCTAGTGGATCCACTAAGCTAATACATACGGGGGCAGGTAGTTATGGAACAAGGATATTGCTACTAGAAAACCTTGACTTACTAAGTGTGGAGGTTTCCATCTCATGAGACAACATCTATGTTTGGAACCCGGACTTGTTGAACATGAAGGCTCTCTTGTGGGAAGCCGGACTTACTAAACGTGAAGCCCCCACTCTAATTTTTCTTGTTCACTCGGTGCTAAGCTCCAACTCTCTTTTTAAACATCTTTAAGCCTTTATTTAACAGTAGTTCATAAAATAGGCTTTAGGGACTTAATCCCTCATATCATATAGCTGAAAGGTTTCTAAGATGAGAATGACCTTTCATCATAGAACCTATATTATGTAAGAATGACCTTTCACATAGTCATACCATATTCATAACATAGTCCAGTTTAGAGTACAATTGAGGAAGCCTTTCAAGAGACTCACTTTTACAAGATTATCATAAACCTTATTCATTCATTCATGCGTGTGTACATATGTGAGAAAGCCTTTCACATAAACACCTTTATACAACACATATTCATACCTTGCTAATCATACACTTGGCATACATAATAAGATGTAAAATTGCATATAAGAGTTAGCTTTTCAATAGACACCATAACACATCATATTCATAGCTATACATGTAGATTGTGTGTGTGCATTTTGGTCCTCATAGTGACATAATAGCCACAACATTGATATTGAGTGCATTTACCTTCAAGGGATCATAAGACATTCACAATGTCCCCAAATCATGAGCAAGTCACATATAAAGCCTTTTGGGATACTAGACCACACACCCACACTTTATCATAGGAGACAAGGACACATTCAACATTGAAAAGGTACTTCTAACATGTATATGATCACACATTCATATAGGGGTCATATGGGTAGGGGTCATTCCACAATAGTACTTAGCATAATCAACCATGTAGACCACACCTTATCCCTAACATTAACATTCACATTATATTCCTCATCATCAACACACTTTAAACACCATGCTAGCATTGAGGATTTCATACATAACCTTCATAGCACGACTTCATAAACATATGCACATAATCATCAATTCACTTCATATCTATTTCCTTCAAGGCCATGATCTCAACATGTATAGATAGACAAGAAGTAAACACCTCCACCATAAGTGGATCAAACCATACAACATTAATTCTCATACTATAGACTAGAAGTTAGGTCAACTTACCAAATCTCCAAGCCATGATCACCATTGATCAATCCTCAACAATCCACAATCAATTTTCATAGATAGCAATACGAATCAACAATGTAATTCAATAACATAACCATAATCTAAGTACAATTCTATAAATAAAGGGATCAACCCATAACTTTGCCCTTAAGGCCATAATTCTCAACTCATCAATAGACCCACAATTTAACATGAATAAGTATAGATAATCATAGTGATAATAGCAAGGCTAAGGAGATCACAAATAGAGAATTGAATATTAGAATGCGGAAGGACAAAGAAAAGAAACAAAAAAAAAAACTAAAGATATGGGAAATTCGAAGGAAAGATCCACGAATTTCCAAGGTTTAGATGTTCTAAGGTCTTGAAAAGATCCAAGTAACAACGTATAGATTTATGGAAGAAATCTAATGCTTTTACTTGAGAAAATGAATCAAAACAATAAATTCGGATCTTGACCGCTTTATGAGTAACTAAAGACAATAATTAGTATGTAGAAACTAATCACCTTCTAAAGAATACCAAAAAGAAACCAAATATATCACAAGAAGAAGTTACTTTATACCTTAAACTATGAAACTAGTAAATGTTTAAAGATAAATTATCAAAGACCAAGTCACAAAGGTTCAAAGAACTCTCTCAAATATTATTAATATCAAACTAAATTGTCTTTAATGAATAAAAATGGACCCCTATATATAGGAGAAGGGGGAAAAACGTCCAAGACCCTAAAAAGACAATTACAAGGAATCCTACTCTAGAAAGGAAATAAAGTAACTTAACTAGAAACAAATTTAGTACTTCTAGGAAAGCATTAAATGGTACTTAGGAGACCATAAATAGACTAAGGAAAATATTAATAACCTATATATAAATAAAGAAATAAAGTAAATCCCAACTAGGAAAAAAATCTTGACAATCTTGGAAAGTTTGACTAGTCTTCTCTCAAAACTTGGACAGAAAGCAACTCTTGTTGTGGCTGATTCTTGGACTCTTCCTGACCTTATTTGCATGAAATTGGCCCTTAAAATTCCTCATCTTGGGCTTGAATTTGGGCCACCAAATAATTGTAGCATTTGGACAATTCCTCTTCCTTGGGCTCTAGTTCTTCTTCCCCAATAACACACATTTGGATCAGCGATTGAAGCCCATTGAGCTTATCATTGAACTCCTTGGCTTGAGATATTGTTATGGGCCTCCTTGGAGTTTCTAAAGCTTCATCCTTGTCCTTCAATGGAGTAGAGCTTCCTTGGATGCTATCACATAGGAAACATCAATACAATCTAATCTAAACATAATTTCACTAATAGAGATCATATTCACAAAAACCCACATCATAGGCCCATTTTCGAGAATTTGGGGATCATGGGTTCTTCAAGTATTCCTTTGAAAATTATCTTAAAAACCTTAATCCCAGATTAATTCATCAATAGAATGATTTAGAAAATCGTTTGACAAAGGACCCATGTTTAGATTGAAAATTGGGAATTTTGGTCTTTGAATCACTTTTGAAAACTTTGATAGAACTCCTTGAATGAGAGGTTATTCAAGAATCAAAAGTTACCATACCTTAATTATTGAAGACCCATGAAATTGAAGAAGAAATCAATTGAAAACCCATCTTCTAGCTTGAGCTTCATCAAGGTCTTCAATGGGGTTTTTGAGAGAATGTATTTTGAGAGGGAAGGGTTAATTTGAAGAATGGGGTCTAATTTTAGGTTTTGGGGTTATAACCAACTTAAAATACCCTAAAATAGGTAGAATAACCATTTATAATAATTCCAAAGTACCCAAACTACTCCTCACTTAGTTGGACCTTTTAAAACAAGTAAAACTTGAATTTTATTTTTGCAGATTTCTTCGGGAAACAAGTTCGCGACGCGGAGGTGTTCCCACAAGTTTTCTGGAAATTAAATTCGAGACAGTAGAGTCCGTGATATGTCCGCAACGCGAACGAAAAATTTGTCCCTTGGTGGAGCTAGTCCTCAACGCGGACATGCCCCCTCCAAGCTCAACTTCAAGCTGCCTTGGCCAAGGTTGGGGTCCTCCTCGGGGACCCTTAGGGTATCCCCCGGGGAGTCGTATTCGAACGTTTTGACCCTAAAAATATTTATTAAGACACTAGGGTCACCTTCACTGATTTTATACTCCAAACAACACATAAAAACATGAACAACATACTAGAACACACCAACACGTAAAAGACTAGTTTCCAAATGTCTTGGTCATCCCTTGACGTTTGACTTCCAAACTCTTTAAAGATGACTAAAAAGGCTATTCTTCATTATTTTAACAAGTTCTTAATGCTTAAAACTCATGTGAGGCTCTACTCTATCCTACTTCATTTTGACGGTTGTTACAATATGCCCCACTTAGGAACATTCATCCTCGAATGACACGTAAAACATTCCTGAGGACTCAATAACCCAACTAGCAGCTCACAATACACAACATACAACATCAACATAAGAGCACACATTAAGGAGGAACATCAACTCCACATAAAAGGCTCAAAACAAGTTTGTGCAATTCAAGAAAGTAGCGACACATCTACCAACTCCTTATGCATCAATTTTATTATTTCCCATTTCATTAGAGGAACTTCCTTCTCCAAATCATATTTCTCATTTCAAACACCAAAGAAACACAACATGCAACTATCTCATTAAAGCATATTATGCAACTTTATCATAAGAAATTATTTAAGCATGCACTTCAAATCAACTCATGTACTACCAACAAGTTGAAACTTTATCCACCGACTCATGATGCATCAACCACATAGGCCTTTCTCATGTTCATAGGAGGAACTACCTTCTCCTAAGCATGACATGATATTTACCCCTTTTATATCATCTTAGGGTCCATTATGCAATGGCTTCCAAGTGCACACATAGACATGATCAACATTTCCACTCATGAGGCAATTAAGCAATTCATACTAGTTGCACCCTAACATGAGGATTATAGATCATCTACTAGTCTTATCATTTAATCATCATACTATCAAGAACATACATATCATTACCATGTTTAGTTATGTTCAAGGAGGGACTACCATCTCCAAGTCACAACATACACACATGGCATCATAAACTCATAAGCAAGCATTACACAAACGTCAATTTAT
The DNA here is from genome assembly GCA_029007595.1 of Solanum commersonii. Lineage (NCBI taxonomy): Eukaryota > Viridiplantae > Streptophyta > Magnoliopsida > Solanales > Solanaceae > Solanum > Solanum commersonii. The sequence goes on along the minus strand of JAJTWQ010000129.1, from coordinate 1,446,397 downwards.
TTAAGGAGAAATTCTCAACTCCTAACCTAAGCATGCTCATACTCTCTTCCTCATGAAGTCAATAGTGCATTCACCATATAAAGATGCATATTGACATGAGAAACATGAATTTTAATACTAAAACTCCATTCTGCTTTAATAAGAATCCTTCAAAACATGCATAACATACGGAGATCATGCAACTCATAATCATATGCAAGACTCCAAAACATGAACAAGCTACTAGGAACTCTTTGGTCTCAAGCTTGAATAAGAATAGAAGGAAAAGATAAGGGTATCAACAACCTTACTACTCACTCATCATCCCCCACTTAGGGTAAACCCATCTAAGAGCACATTAAAGTAACCAAGAGAACTATCACTTATTAATTAAGCACAATGTCCCCCTCTTGGGATCAAGTTATGCAAACCCCTTTAATCATTACCTCCTTCATCTCTAAGGTAGGAACACTATACTCCCTTAGGTGGGGATTTCAAGAATCCAAAAAATAACTATCTATACCACTCCACTTTGTATCTATCACCCAAAGTGGTTCTCAACTTGGAGAACTCAAGGAAGTTCAATGTAGAAATATTAAGGGCACTCAAAACCTTACCATCTAGGCACATTATCCCCCACTTGGGGTGAGCTTAATCAACTCTTTATCATACCATACCCTTATCATCACCTTTGGTGTAACTTTCCGCTCAACCATGCCTAGGTATTATCTAAACACCCTCTCGAATGACCATAATTAAGATCAACCTTACAAGACAACTATCTTCTTTAGAGTTGGTCAACATATATTCTCTTGTCCTTCCCATGAACTAAGGGGTACATGCAACTCTCCAAGTTAACCTTGGAGCAAAACACTATCCCAACTCATGGAACAAAGCGCCTTTTTTCTTCTCTTAGGGCAAGCCTACACAAGAACTCTGATTCACACAAGGGCAACCATGAAGCATCACTCATAAGAAAAAGCAACTTTTAACTCACACTAGTTACCACATTCCTTCAAAACTCCTCAAATCTACACCATGACTTTCTACTATCATTACCCATCACCATGAAGCAACTCATCATCCTAAAAAGGATTTCATTCTTACCATAACGACTCTTATCATATGAAAACTATACCACCATATAACATTTTCAATGTAATGCTCCTAACCTCATAGATCACACATAGCCATGATTGGCATCACAATACGATTTCCAAATCTACCTTCATATATACTCATATAGTCACCACATCATAATAAGCATTAAAACTCACCTTTTCTTCCCTCGATCTTTGCAACATCACCCCTTCTAAGTAATCACATCTAGAAGACCACCGGAGAAGGGAAAATAAGAGAGAGAGATCATATAGAGTTAAGCTCTACAGCACGACACAAGAGTAATGAAGAAAGTGAAACTTCTATCGTCCTATAGCCTCTCGCTCATAGATGTGTCGCCTCACGCCGATGAACAAGGCTCTACAAGACATGGCTCATGAGATGTTGAATCCTAAGACCATTTTCATAACGTTATGCTCTGATACCAAGTTTGTAATGACCCGAGAGCACCCCCTAGCCGTTATCGGCGCATTTGACCTATCGGATGTCTTATATAAGCCCTTAGCATTCGTCAAAGCATTTATCATAGAAAAATTGGGGAAAATTTAAAATTTGTTCATAATATAACACAAGACTTAAATGTCACCTCATTTAAACCTTTAATACAAAATTGAAGTACTACGTCTCAAGGTAGCCATCTTAAAACATGACTACAACACAAGAGGGACACATCCCTTATAATACAAAAGAAACTATTATCTAGTACATAGAACTTAAGGAAACACTTTAACATAAAGGTCCTTGAATCTTTAAGGAAACACCTGAACTTGGGAATAGTAAGCCAAGCTCATCACTTCTAGGAAAGGTCATTTAGCCACCACCACCTACACTTGGTGTAAAAAGATAAAGAAGAATGCTGTTAGTACAAGAATGCACTAAGTATGATAACCATGCAAAACATGCTTTTAAAAGGACATTTAGTTGGAAACTATGCATCATGCCTTTTTAGAGAAACTTCATGAACATTTAGTACAATAGGCACAATATAAACCACATACATCATCATACACACGGAAACCATTCATAATAGCACATAGAGTCACTTATAATATTTTAGGCACATTGAATGCATACAATACGTTACCTACCTTTTTATCTTAACTTCTTTCCTCAAGCAGTCCTTAGGAAATACTTGGTGCAATGTATCACCTTAAAGTTACCAAAGGTAAGCTTACATATAGCCTTCATCAATCCAACCACATATATTAATAGAGTCATAAGCAAACCATAAGACATAGTCGTCACATAGGAACCATCACCTAAGACAACCCCCAAGTCACACTAGTGCAATGTGCAAGTAGCATCTAATAATACTACTCACACCAATTGTTCCTAGGAAGCCACCATAGACCAGGCACATCATATTCAACAAGTCATAACATCTTCATTTAACATTAGGCATAAGACCAACATACTTCATAACATCATATAAGGACTCATTCCTTTACTACATCATTAGTCATAACCCATTTAATTCATATCATAGGTAAACCACCCTCACAACCCCTTCCCAAGCTCACTTTTGCAATGTACACATGGAGTCCCATACCCCCACATATACTAAACAAACCCATTAAGAAGTCATAAGTGTAATTCACATGCATAATCATACTTGATGTCTTGACATAAGTAAAGTGAACCTTAACATGCTTTCATATGAACATACATAGACCATAGTCTTCATTATATAAAGTGCCTAATCATAACCTCCCTTAGAGTCCACTTGTGCAATGCATAAGTAGGGTCCATAGTCCTACCTACACTAAGTAACTCTTCAAGAAACCATGACTAGAGTTCATATTCTTATCTTAGTTAATTTTTTAACTTTCGGGAGACATTGCCATAACTGACATAGACCATGTGAGCTACATAGAATCCGGTGTTCTATTCCCAAACCGAAAAAAGAGGGTGCTACTTGCTAAAGTAGGACCTACATACATAATAGCTATCTAATGGATCCACTAAGCTAATACCTACGGGGGCATGTAGTTATGGTACAAGGAGATTGCTACTAGAAAAACTTGACTTACTAAGTGTGAAGGTTTCCATCTCATGAGACAACATCTATGTTTGGAACCTGGACTTGCTAAACGTGAAGTTTCTCTTGTGGGAAGCATGACTTTCTAAATGTGAAGCCCCCACTCTCATTTTTCATGTTCACTCGGTGCTAAGCTCAAACTCCCTTTTTAAACATCTTTAAGCCTTTATTTAACATTAGTTCATAAAATAGGCTTTAGGGACTTAATCCCTCATATCATATAGCTCAAAGGATTCTAAGATGAGAATGACCTTTCATCATAAAACCTACATTATGTGAGAATGACCTTTCACATAGTCATACCATATTCATAACATAGTCTAGTTTAGAGTAAAATTGAGGAAACCTTTTAAGAGACTCACTTTCACTAGATTATCATAAACCTTATTCATTCATTCATGTGTGTGTATACATATGTGAGAAAGCCTTTCACATAAACACTTTTATACAACACATATTCACACCTTGCTAATCATACACTTTGCATGCATAATAAGATTTAAAGGTGCATATAAGAGTTAACCTTTCAATAGACACCATAACACATCATATTCATAGCTATACATGTAGAGTGTGTGTGCATATTAGTCCTCATAGTGACAAAATAGCAAAAACATTGATGTTGAGTGCACTTCTCTTCAAGGGATCACAACATATTCACAATGTCCCCAAATCATGAGCAATTCACATATAAAGCCTTTAGGGATTCTAGACCACATGCCCACACTTCATAATAGGAGACAAGGACACATTCAACATTCAATAAGTACTTCTAACATTCTTATAAGGGTCATATGGGTAGGGTCATTCCACAATAGCACTTAACATAATCAACCATGTAGACCACACCTTATCCCTAACATTATCATTCACATTATATTCCTCATTCCTCATCATCAACACACTTTAAACACCATGCTCGCATTGATGATTTCATACATAACCTTCATAGCACGACTTCATAAACATATGCATCATAATCATCAATTCACTTCATATCTATTGCCTTCAAGGCCATGATCTCAACATGTATAGATAGACAAGAATTAAATACTTCCACCATAAGTGGATCAAACCACACAACATCAATTCTCATACTATAGACTAGAAGTTAGGTTAACTTACCAAATCTCCAAGCCATGATCACCATGGATCAATCCTCAACAATCTATAATCAATTGACATAGATAGCAATAGGAATCAACAATGTAATTCAATAACATAAACATAATCTAAGTACAATTCTATAAACAAAGGGAGCAACCCATAACTTACCCGTAAGGCCATAATTCTCAACTCATCAATATACCCACAATTCAATATGAATAAGTATAGATAATTATAGGAAACATCAATAAAATCTAATCTAAACATAGTTTCACCAATAAAGATCATATTCACAAAGACCTACATCATAGGCCAATTTTTGAGAATTTGGGGATCATGGGTTCTTCAAGAATTCCCTTGAAAATTATCTTAAAAACCTTAATCTCAGATTAATTCATCAATAGAATGATTTAGACAATCGTTTGACAAAGGACCCATGTTTAGATTGAAAATTGGGAATTTTGGTCTTTGAATCACTTTTGAAAATCTTTGATAGAACTCCTTGAATGAGAGGTTATTCAAGAATCAAGAGTTACCATACCTTAATTATTGAAGACCCATGAAATTGAAGAAGAAATCAGTTGTAAACCCATCTTCTAGCTTGAGCTTCATCAAGGTCTTCAATGGGGTTTTTGAGAGAATCTATTTTGAGAGGGAAGGGTTAATTTGAAGAATGGGGTCTAATTTTAGGTTTTGGGGTTATAACCAACTTAAAATACCCTAAAGTAGGTAGAATAACCATTCATAATAATTCCCAAAGTACCGAAACTACCCCTCACTTAGTTAGACCTTTTAAAACAAGTCAAACTTGAGTTTTATTTTTGCAGATTTCATCGGTAAATAAGTTCGCGACGCGGAGGTTTTCCCACAAGTTTTCTGGAAATTAAATTTGAGACAATAGAGTCCGCGACATATCCGCGATGCGGACCAAACATATGGCCCTTGGTGGAGCTAGTCCACGACACGGACATGCTCCCTCCAAGCACAACTTCAACCTGCCTTGGCAGGTTGCTTGGCCAAGGTTGGGGTTCCTCCTTGGGGACCCTTAGAGTGGCCCCCGGGGCATCGTATCCAAACATTTTGACCCTAAAAACATTTATTAAGATAGTAGGGTCATCTCCACTGATTTTAGACTCCAAACGGCACATAAAAACATGAACAACATACTAGAACACACCAGCACGTAAAAGACTAGTTGACGAATGTCTTGGTCGTCCCTTGACATTTGAATCCAAAATCTTTAAAGCTGACTAAAAATGCTATTCTTCATTATTTTAACAAGTTATTTATGCATAAAACTCATGTGAGGCTCTACTTTATCCTACTTCATTTTGAGGGTTGTTACAACCGAACTTTGCGAATAATGAACAATCAAGGAGTTCAAGTTAATCCTATCAGAGGCAATCTAGGTGATGAAGTTGAGTTCCAACCCCCGAGGGTGGTTGGGGGAGACAACCAGGTTTTAGCGGAAAATCAATTGGGAGATTCAGAAAGGGTGCATAGCCCACCAGGCCCTCAACCGCATGACTATAGGGGCAACGTAAACATTGCTAACTCAGATGGACCTCTTGTCCCACCCCATTTACCTCCGGGGTACACATTTGTAGTGACCAGTAGCTTGATGTAGATGCTTATAGCGAGGGGCTTATTCTCGGGTTCACCATCGGAAGACCCACATGCTCACATAGCCAAGCTTAGGGTGGTTTGCAAGAGCTGTGTGGGTCGACTAGACTTGGATATGGATGTCATTGGGTTGCGAGTGTTCCCTTTATCACTGACAGATGATGTTGCTGTATGGTTCACTGAGCTTCCTTATAACTCAATATATACATGGGACCAACTGACAAATGTGTTCTTAGCAAGATATTATCCAGTGTCCAAGAAGCTCAATTACAAAGATTGGGTCTGTGAGTAGCTCTTGGGATAGATTCATTGCATTTGTAAGAGGTGTTCTGAATCACCGTATTGATAATGAGTCGCTGAAGGAATATTTCTATCGAGGTCAGGATGACAACAATAAAGCAGTGCTTGATACTATTGCTGGAGGATCATATGGTGAGTGCACATATGCGCAGATTGCAGAAAAATTGGAGAAGATCTCTAGCAACAATAAAGCATGGAGCACTAGGAGGTCGGATACTGAGAGAAATACATTTGCCGTTCATGCTACAAACAACCAGTCTATAGAGGAGATTCGTGAGAAGATGGCTCAGATGAGGATCGAGTTGGGGTTGGTATTGGAGCATGTGAGCGGAGGTGTAGAGAAGGTAAATGTTGTGAAATACTTGACTAGAACGCCACCACCAGTTGAAGAGTGTTACTATGAAATTGATGCTTATGCGGTGAATGATCAAACGGGGGATTTACAAACTAACACCTAAGGATCCAACATGGAAAATAGGTGCCAAGTCAAGGAAACCAAGGTCGGAACTATGGAAATTACAACCGAGAGGGTCAATATGTCTGGGATGGGAACTTCAATCGCGACAACAACTACAACCGAAATAACTATGGCAACAAAAACAATCGGGTTGGACCTTACGTTCCCCCTCAAAATTGGGAATCTGGTACTAAGGAAGCTGGAGGCACTATGGCGCGTATTGAAGATATGATGCATAAGATGATGAGAAAGTTTGATGCAATTGATGAGAATGTGAAGGAGATGAGAAACGACTTGTCTAGTATTGGTCAAAAGGTTGATGCCCATGCAGTGTCAATAAAGCATCTACAGCAACAAATGACTCAGTTGTCTACTACAGTGAACCCACGTCAACCTGACACTCTTCCTGGACACACCATCTAGAATCTAAAAAATAATGATCATTGTATGGCAGTTACTACTTGAGGGGGTAAGCAAACCATAGATCCACCTAAGTCGTCTGAGGTGGATGTTGAGATTAGAAAAGAAGATGATGTGGTAGAGGTTTGAGAAGAGTCTGAAACTGTGACAGAGAAAGAAGCGGAGATATCTCAAAAAGTGGTCCCCATACCTAGACCTCTACCACTTTTTCCACAGAGGTTAGTGAAGAAGACTGAAGATGATAAATATCATAGGTTTATTACTATGTTGAAGTAGCTTTCCATCAATGTTCCTTCGATTGAACCTTTGGAGCAAATGCCTGGGTACGTGAAGTTTATGAAAGATATGGTGACAAAGAAAAGGTCTGTGAGTTTTGAAGATGATGATAGATTGCAGCACTGTAGCGCTATAACTATAAGATCTCTTGTGCAGAAGAAGGAAGACCCTGGTGCTTTCACGATCCCATGTACCATAGGGTTGTTACACTTTGCTAAGGCATTGTGTGATCTTGGTGCTATCATCAACCTCATGCCATTGTCTATTTATAAGAAGTTGGGTCTAGGGGATCCAAAGCCTACTACGATGAAGTCTACTTATGGCCGATCGTATCGTGAAAAGACCGATTGGTGTACTCAATGACGTGCTAGTAAAAGTGGAGTCATTCATCTTTCCAATAGATTTTGTGATTCTTGACTATGAGGTTGATTTTGATGTTCCCATCATCATTGGGAGACCATTTCTTGCCACAGGTCGTGCGTTGGTCGATATGGAGAAGGGACAGATGAAGTTCAGACTGAACAATGAAGAATCAACTTTCAATATTTGTAGGTCCATGAGGCAGAGTGGTGAGCTCCAAACGATATTTGCTATAACTTACAAAATGAAGAGTGGGACAAAAGTGCAAATTGAAGAGCGACTAGGTGATGAGGCACTCGCAGCAGTTATGATGAATTTCAATAGTGATGGTATTGAAGAGTATGATGAGTTGGTAGCTGCACTCGATATGAGTCAATATCGGTCCAAACCAAAGAAGTATGAGTTAGACATGAACAATCATGAGTCCCCACCCGCAAGACCATCTATTGTGGAGGAATCAAAATTGGAGCTTAAGGATCTACTACCACATTTGAGGTATGTATACTTCGACAGAGAGAATACTTTGCCGGTCATCATTACGGCAGATTTGAATGTGAGACAAGTAGAGTGCCTGGTAACCGTGTTAAAGAGGTTTAAGCGAGCTATTGGGTTGACTATTGTGGATATTATTGGGATTCCTCCCGGTATTTGCTCTCACAAAATCCAACTCATACCAGATCATAAGCCTAGTATCGAGCACCAAAGAAGATTAAATAAAGAGGTAGTTAAAAAGGAGATCATCAAGTGCCTGGATGCGGGAGTTATTTATCCCATTGCAGATAGTAGTTGGATGTGTCCTGTGCAGTGTGTTCCTAAAAAGGGTGGTATTACTGTTGTTCCAAATAAGAGAAATGAGCTTGTTCCAATGAGGCCCGTGACCGGATGGAGAGTCTGTATGGACTACCGAAAGCTTAATGCTTGGACAGAAAAGGACCATTTCCCTATGCCATTCATGGATCAGATGTTGGGTAGACTTGTTGGTAAGGGTTGGTATTGTTTTCTTGATGGTTATTCGGGCTACGATCAGATTTCTATAGCTCCGGAGGACCAAGATAAGACCACCTTCACTTGCCCTTATGGGACTTTTGCCTTCAAACGGATGCCCTTTGGGTTGTGCAATGCTCCAACGACCTTCCAGGGTTGTATGATATTGATATTCTCTGATATGGTGGATGATACTATTGAGGTATTTATGGATGATTTCTCTGTGGTAGGGGACTATTTTGATTGATGTCTGAATCATTTTACTAAGGTACTTAAAAGGTGTGAAGATTGCAATTTGGGGCTGAATTGGGAGAAGTGCCACTTTATGGTGAAGGAAGGTATAGTGTTGGGTCATCGAATTGCAGAGAAAGGTATTGAGGTTGATAGAGCTAAAGTTGAGGTAGTAGAAAAGCTTCCGCCACCTATTTCTGTAAAAGGTGTTAGAAGTTTTCTTAGGCATGATGGGTTCTATAGGAGGTTCATAAAAGACTTTTCAAAAATTGCACACCCATTGTGCAAACTGCTCGAAAGGAGTAGAAGTTTGATTTTGATGATGCTTATCTAAGAGCATTTGGAGAGTTGAAGGAGAAGTTGGTTACTGCACCTATCATTATTTCACCTAATTGGGGACAACCATTTGAGATAATGTGTGATGCAAGTGAAGTGGTGCTTGGTGTGGTACTAGGACAGAGGAAATAGAAAGTTCTTCACCTTATTTACTATGCTAGCAAAGCTCTAAATGTGGCCTTGAAGAATTATACTGTGACTGAACAAGAACTTCTTGCGGTGGTTTTTGCATTCGAGAAATTTCGATCCTACTTGCTTGGTACTAAGGTCATAGTGCATACTGACCATTCTGCATTGAGGTATTTGATGGCGAAAAAGGATGCAAAAGCAAGATTAGTTAGATGGGTATTGTTACTGCAAGAGTTTGATTTTGTGGTAAAAGATAGAAATGGGACAGAAAATCAAGTTGTCGATCACTTGTCCAGATTAGAGGAAGAGGCTATGCTAAAGCTTGGAGATAGGGCTGAAATTAATGATGCTTTTCCAGATGAACATGTATTGGATGCCTCTTATGATCTGTTTCCATGGTTCACAGACTTTGCTAATTATTTGGCAAGCGATTTGGTGCCCATGGACTTGTCTTCTCACCAAAGGAGAAAGTTTATGCATGATGTGAAGAAATTCTTTTGGGATGAGACTTACTTGTATAGTAGTTGTGCTGATGGGATTATTCGTCGCTGTGTGCTCGAGGTTGAGATGTTGAGTGTACTTGAAGCATGCCATTCATCTCATGTTAGTGGTCATCATAGTGGTATTTAGACTGCGCATAAGATTTTGCACTGTGGGTACTACTGGCCTACCATCCACCAAGATGCTCATGATTTCGCCAAGTCTTGTGATCGTTGCCAAAGAGAAGGAGGAATTTCAAAGAGGCAAGAGCTTCCTATGAATCCTATATTGGTGATAGAGTTGTTTGATGTATGGGGCATTGATTTTATGGGTCCATTTGTGAGTTCACATGAGATGAAGTATATTCTTGTTGCGGTTGATTATGTATCGAAGTGGGTAGAAGCAGTTGCGCTATCCAACAATGAAGGCAAAAGTGTCACCACATTTTTGAAACAGAATATCTTCTCCAGATTTGGTACCCCAAGGGTGATCATTAGTGATGGAGGTTCCCACTTTTATAATAAGTTGTTCAAGGTGCTACTTGAGAAGTATGGTGTCCGCCACAATGTAGCCACTCCTTACCATCCACAAACTAGCGAACAAGTTGAAGTGTCCAACAAAGAGATCAAACAGATTTTGGCGAAGACTGTGAATGCTAATAGAACGGATTGGTCAAGGAAGCTTGATGATGCTCTATGGGCCTATCACACTACATACAAGACCCCCATAGGTATGTCTCATTACCAACTTGTATATGGGAAGTCTTGTCCAAGTGTAAGAGTGATCTACGGTCCCAATCTACAGACCGTAGATCGACCCACGGACCGTAGACGGGGTCTCAGGGTCCAGAACCCTAATGCTGCCTTACTTGACCCGGACCCATTCTATTTAAAATCCCCCAATTTTAAATCATTCCATTTCCCTCCATTTACTCCCAAACCGTTTCATAACTTCCCAAACTCTTTATCACTCAATAATCACTCCATCACTCCCCAATTAATCTTCCCTTCCTTTTCCCCAAACTCCTAAATTCCCTTTCCTCTCCAAAAATTCCCACAAGGTCCGGTGTTCGGGTTAGTAACAAAGAGGTAATTCTTTGGTCTTGTAAAGCTTAGTGTCATCACACAATCACCCCACTTCTCATTGCTTGTAAGGTAATAGACTTTCCCCTCACTTTGAGTTTCGGTTCATAGATTGAATATAGAAAGTCGGGAGTTGGGTCTTGACCTTGAGTAATTATTAGATGAAATTTCATGTAAAATTGGAAGTTACAATACACTTGGAACGATAGATAGTGATTGTGTTGCCTTGTTGTATGTGATTTTAAGTCTAAATGTAAGTTTCGACTTAGGGTTCCAAAGTTTGTCTTAAATACTTGGTTAAAATTATTAATCGGAATCCTAAGAATGACAAACTAGAATGATTCAATGTTGCAATGCATGGTTAGACTAGGATATTGTTAAAATTTGTGTAAGATGTGGACCTGAAAATAAAGATTGGCTGAAATTTGGCACAGATCGCATCCACGATACCCCATCTACGGACCGTAGATCAATCTACGGATCGTAGATTAGGTTCGTGGTTGGATGCCCCTGGAAAATTTCACCAAGTGTGAACCCATGGATGTGGACTACGATCAGTAGATCAATCCACGAACCGTCTATACATCCGTGGTTTCCATCTGCGACCAATATTATTGGTGCTTTGATCCACAGAAGGGTTCCACTGACCGTAAATCTGTCTATGGACCGTAGGTCTCCTCCGTGGATGACCACTGTAGCCTCTGTTTGAAATTTTCATGGGACTTTGTTACTGTTCGTTTATAGTTCTAATTTTTTTTAGTTTTTTTATGGTTAGTTTTGGCACTATTATCGCTTCCATAGGTACGATGGCACCCAAGAAGCTAGTCACCTACTCAAAACAGGACAAGTCAAAATCTATTACTCCTAGCTTCAAGTTAATCGATGAGGACACGAATATGAAAAAAAATCCAGCATACGTTCCTCCCAACACAAGGACTTCTCCCACTACACCCCGAGACACCAGAGGCACCCTTCGGAAGGTGATCCCCGACGTAGTCACTGTCTCCCAGTCTGATGGGGAGCACACACTGATCGGGTCACCAACTGGGGCTGCTTCCAGTTCAGCTACTGGGTCACGTCTGGCTCCGAGTCTGCTATTGCTTTTGGCTCTGAGTCTAGCCAAGCTTCAGGGTCCGAGTCTGCCTATGCTTCGGGGTCCAACGCCAAGTCAGCCACAGGGTCCGACCAGAATGAATAAAAAGCCTCGTCTGATGAGGCCACTAGCTTCTGGTCAGTACCAGTACGAAGGAATGAGGATCCTACTCCAATGGCCGGCGAGCCAAGCAAATGGTGTGTTGAGGGTCAATAGCAAATATATCGGGATGCCAAGATGAAAAATGACAAAAAGAAGATGGCCCGACTTAATATAGAGGAGCGTAGAGTCCTCACAGTGAGCTTGCACACTGTCCCCGATATCCACCAACTTTTTAACCTTCACAAGTGTGATTGGATGGCTCGAGACCCCGGGACTTATAGTGAGGAGATTGTCCGGGAGTTCTATACCTCCTATGCCGCCCCTCTCCATGGTTCAATCTCTAAGCAGTCAAAGCCCATAGCCCAAGACCCTCTCACTTCCACTGTGGTCCGCGGTTGTTCGGTGGACATATCACATGCCAACATCAGTCGCTTTCTCTATGGTCCTACCACGGGTCACTCTTGGTCACTAAACACAGCGGAGTTTGATTATAGATGGGACATCGTGCGTAGCGGCGCTCTTCAGAGGAATGTTAAGCAGCGAGAGGCTGTTATACTATGGTTGGGTAAATACATTGCTGCAAAAGGCGAGCGTGCAGAGTGGGTTGGCACACCACGGTTGGCTATCCGAAAGGCGACATTAAATTTTATGGTCAAGTTCTTTTGGTTATTGGTGCGCAACAGGGTGTCACCGAAAAAAGCTGACAACCAACTCACATGGGAAAGAGCGGTCATGGTTGCAGCATTGGTAGCAGGAGTGGAGATTGACTTTGCCGGCTGCTAGTAGAGATTCGCGAGAGGGCATTCAAGACCTCCACTACTTACCCCTTTCCATGTTTGATTTTCCAATTGTGCAGGGACTCTGGAGTGCTAATCTTGCATTGTGACAAGTTAACCCACCCTACAAGGACTTTGGATATAGGCCTCATTCGAGATGAGGCAAATGTGGCAGCACCTCGCAGAGAGCCCCGGGTTAAGGTACCTCCCTTGGGTGCAGATCCTGTAGACACGATGGGGCAGACACACGGCAGTGACCCCATTATGCCAGATCACACCGATACTATCCCAGCCTCTTCTTCCCAGGCTGCTAGTAGGGCTTCTAGCTCATCTCGATCGACCCACTATTAGGAGCTGCTGTTGTTTCGTTGGCTAGAGTACAAAAATTAGAGGCTCAGATGGTCACCCTATTGTATCACATCTAGCCTTGGATGCAAAATTCAATAGCTGAGTCCGAGTCCTGAATGGAGCGAATGATGGAGGGAATGATGGACCAGAAGATTCAGGCCGTTAATAAGCAGCTCGATGCCTTTGAATTGAGAGTCCTTGAGCGACCAACCCCAACCATGGATCTATCCTCTTTTCAGTCTGAGTTAGCCAATATCCGAGCCGACGTTGATGCCATTCTTTCCACCCCTACAGTTGAGCCTTAGGTTGCACCTACTGCATTGGCTGATGACACGATGCTGGATGCTTTATTCAGTAGGACCGTCGAGGAGGGGCCTGAGCCTGCACATACAAAAGGCAAGAGGCACCGTTCTAGTCGCACTGAGGAGGAAAAAGCCCAAAAGAGACAGCGTAGGTAGGAGAAGGAGGCTAGAAAGGCCTTGATATTAGATGAAGACCTGCGCCAATAGAGGGTGCGTGAGAGTATTGCAGGGGCATCGAGTTCTTCCCCAGTTGTAGAGGTCCTGCTTGTCGTGTGGGACGTTGTGAGCACCACGGATGGTGCTATGATGGTAGATGTGAGCACTACGGAGGGTGACCCAAGTATGGTTCCAGTGGGCTTCGGGAAATCGGACCCACCCGCTTGTTGATGATTCTTCGGCGCTATGCATCACAGGTTTGCTTCACCCAATCCATTATCTTTTACTGCAGTTGTATGCATTAGGGACAATCGTATCTATTTTTGTTGGGGGTGGGGTAAATGGATTGTGAGTGATAGGGTGAAGTCTGAGTAACCCAACTCATAAATCCTCTCTTTGGGGTTTTCTTGCTTGTGTTCTTTTTCCCCAAGAGACTATTTAAATTTATGTTGAACTGGCATGTATTAGGATCGTATGTATAGAAGCATGAAAAAAAGGAATGAAGCATGATGGCTTATAAAAAAACAATTGACACCCGTCCAAATTTTGTTATGTGTGCTAGAATTTGTAGGCTAAGATAAGTGGAATGTGTTGGCTCTGAGTATGACATGATAATGAATCAACTTGATGGCATGACTTAAGCTAAAACTTGAACTGGGTAATCAGATAATCTCATAATGAAACTATGTGCCAAGAGTGTGTGAGAATGGTTGATTGTTCAAATAGTTTTTGTGCAAAACTAGAACTTGCTCAGTTAGTCCTTCTAAGACAATTCACTCTAGAGGTTAGAAACTGATCATAGGCCATTGTTCTGATAAGTCCACAATTGGCCTAAATGAAATGATAGCATCCAAGGAAGCTCTACTCCATTGAAGGACAAGGATGAAGCTTTAGAAACTCCAAGGAGGCCCATAACAAGATCTCAAACCAAGGAGTTCAATGATAAGCTCAATGGGCTTCAATCGCTTATCCAAAGGTGTCTTATTGGGGAAGAAGAGCTCAAGCCCAAGGAAGAGGAATTGTCCAAATGCTACAATTATTTGGTGGCCCAAATTCAAGACCAAGATGAGGAATTTTAAGGCCCAATTTCGTGCAAATAAGGTCAAGAAGAGTCCAAGAATCAGCCACAACAAGAGTTGCTTTCTGCCCAAGTTTTGAGAGAAGACTAGTCAAACTTTCCAAGATTGTCAAGATTCTTTTCCTAATTGGGATTTACCTTATTTCTTTATTTATATATAGGTTATTAATATTTTCCTTAGTCTATTTATGGTCTCCTAAGTACCATTTATTGCTTTCCTAGAAGTACTAAATTTGTTCCTAGTTAGGTTACTTTATTTCCTTTCTAGAGTAGGATTCCTTGTAATTGTCTTTTTAGGGTCTCGGACGTTTTTCCCCCTTCTCCTATATATAGGGGCCTTTTTTATTCATTAAAGACAATTTAGATTGATATTAATAATATTTGAGAGAGTTCTTTGAAGCTTTATGACTTGTTGTTTGAGAATTTATCTTTAAACCTTTACTAGTTTAAGGTATAAAGTAACTTCTTCTTGTGATATCTTTGGTTTCTTTTTGGTATTCTTTAGAAGGTGATTAGTTTCTACATACTAATTATTGTCTTTAATTACTCATAAAGCGGTCAAGATCCGAATCTATCGTTTTAATTCATTTTCTCAAGTAAAGGCGTTAGATTTCTTCCATAAATCTATACGTTGTTACTTGGATCTTTTCAAGACCTTAGAACATCTAATCCTTGGAAATTCGTGGATCTTTCCTTCGAATCTCCCATATCTTTAGTTAGTTTTTTTGGTTTCTTTTCTTTGTGATTTTGCATTCTAATATTCAATTCTCTATTTGTGATCTCCTTAACCTTGCTGTTATCATGAAAGATCCAACAAAATGAAATAAATGCTCCCTTTGATCCAAATACTTTGAGCCTAAAAGTAGACTATTTCTCTCTAAACCCCAAACTCACCTTCCCATAATCTACTATGTTGGCCCCGCTCCCTCCTTGGACATGTGCACCTCGACATAGGACAAAAGCCTAAGTTAAGGATGGCTAATGTAAAAAAAAGTAAGTTCAATATTGGCCCTGACCCGACCTTGGGTATTGTGCACCTCAACCAATGGAAAATCCATAAGTTGAGGGTGACTATGAAAGAGGAAATCGAAAGAAAAATGGGTATGAAAAGAGTTTGATGTTGAGAAAATAGAGGAATGGATGTGACTTGTTGAAAGCTAAAGAAAAAGAATAAAACGCAAGAAAGAGATAAAAGTAAAAATTAAAAAGATCTACAAAGTCTAAAGTCACATCCATGATTGAAGAAAATCAAGGGAAAGAAGGTAAAATGGTAGGATGACAAAAATAGGGCAAAAAGAGGTTGAAAGCCTAGTGTAATGTCAAAGAGGGCAGAAAGTCACTAAGAAGTACCCAAATGTACCACACCTGACCCTGAGCCTACGTTACAAGCCAAGAAAGTCCTATAGTGATCCTAGAGTCTAGTTTGGAGAGTCTAAGCATTGAAAATAAGGGCGAGCCTATGGTACTGAGCACTAACTGTACTTGAAGTTATTTTTGAGTGTGAGTGTTGAATGAATCCTTGTACTCAAAGTCATAGTCATTATGTGAAAGAAAAGGGATTTCGTTTGAAGTAAGGGCACTAGTTACATTGTCAAAAAGTTGGTACTTTGGTGATAGTGAAACAGTGTATGTTGTGTCATTGGTTGGTCGATCGTTGTCATGGTTTGATCTGCACGAATTAGCTTGTCGAGTCTAAGAGAATAAATTTTGTACTCGGAAAGTGAGTGGGATAGAGAGTCATGTGATTGTTTGTGCTTGAAATGCTTGCTTCTATACAAGTTTCATTTAGAGTCTTAGTGCATCTCTTGAGGACAAACAACAAATTTAAGTTGACGGTGTTGATATACCGTGAGTTTATGGTATTTCTAATACATTTTTCTTACAAGTTGTGTGTGTCTAGGGCCTTTCTATATTGGTTTTTATGTGTTTTTATCATATTTTGCAGGAAAGATGTTCAGGCACGAAAGTAAAGAGACAGCTGAAAGAAATGCAGAAAAGGGCATCTACGGAGGTGATCTATCGGCCGTAAGTCCATTGACGCTCTGTAGATGGTGGTCGTAGATCAGCAGGCAAGGCGTGGAAGGCAAATCAGGGAAATATTACCAAGTGTGGAACCACGGTGGACATTGATGGTCCATAGATGGATCTACGAACCATACTGTTGATCCGTAGATTGATGTTGCGAGGGTTCCAGTACCTGATGTTTGAAAAATTATAAGTATGGAGCTATAGGGAGGGATTGACAGACCGTAGATCGATGTACGGTTCGTACTGCAGTTCCATCATTTGCTTCAGAGAAGCTTTTTTTTGGAAGCTGAAATATTTTCTAAGTCCTGGCTGAGGGAAGGGACTGACGGACCGTAGATCCATAGACGGTCCGTGAGTCAGTCTCATGGAATGAAGACGCGTGCCTGAACAAACTTTCCTTATTTTGTTTCCCTTTTTAATTTAGGACTTGTTTCTATAAATAGGGCATGTAAACCTCGTTTTTGGGGGTTAGACATTATTGTTTTATTCTAGTTCTTGACTTGGGAGATTAACTTGCAACTTTAGCAATTCTTAATTTCCTAAGTTTGTTTTGAAGATTTTGGTGTTGCAATTCAAGTTGAATTTTTGGGTTTATTATTCTTCTTACGTAAGTTCATAATTCTTTCATCTAAAATAATGAATGGTGTTCATATGATTATGGGTAACTAAAATCCACAACTAGGGTTGTGGGAACCATGAGCGATTAACAAAATATGAATAGTAAATAAGCAATTTTTGAATTGTGTTTTGCATGCATTGATAATTCTTTCGTTTAGAAGTCTTTTTAACAAGTGCACGCGTTAGAACTCACCTTGTTGTTACTTGCCGGACCAAGGAGGTAATCAACAAGAAAAGAGTTATCAACATAGATTTAGTGTGATACTATCTAATAAGCTACTTTCGATTGGTGCGAAGTACTAAATGAGCCAAATATCGATTATGATGTCTAATATGAGGTAAATGTAAGGGTTAGTATATTATACACACGTAGCTAGACCAAGGTGCGGGGTAAAATTCTCTAGATGCCAGACCAAGGATTTAGAGATACCTAACTTATCACTTTGCATATAGTACACTAGGAAAGGATTGTTGTTACTAGGATTACTGTGTTATGAGCTTGTGGGGAATACGTATACCCTAGTTATTTCTCCTATCTTGATAACAACCAAAATTGACTTTTGATTACTGATTACTTATTGAATTCTTACAATTTGTTTCATAATCCCCCCCCCCCATTTAATTACTTGTTTCTGGAAGTAATTTGACTAATTGAAAATAATTGTTGGTTAAAGTAAATTAAAACCATTTTCATCATGCGATCGACCCCAACCTACAAGTTTGGTTCTTTACTTGATAACGATCGCTTATGCTTCTTTAGGGAAGTGTAATTTGAGCATATCAAATAGAATAAAGGGGTTAGTACAACACACATACTAAGTATGAGGATATGCAAAACATGCTAAAAAGGACATTTGTTTGGAAGCTGTGCTTTCATGCCATTTTGATAAAATCTCATGAGCATCAACATAATAGGCACTTTACAAGTCACAACCAACAATACAAAGTCATATGCTTCACAATACCTCATAAACATACATAACCCATTTACCTTTACCTTCTTGCCTTGGACCTCCACCTTAAGTAACCCTTAAGCAATACCTTTGTGTAATGTATGGGCAACGTCCCATACCATTACCCACACTAAGGCACCACCTTAAGGTCACACAAAGTACACTTACCATGCATACCTCAACCTTCACCAATTAATCACATAATACATATAAGCTCATAAGCCAACAAGTCACTTCATAAAGCTAGAACACTCATCAAATGTCATCCCAAGACTCACCTAACTAAGACATAGTGAAGAAGCCCATACTACCTCTCTATACCACACCCAAGTGATCCTTAAGGCTACACAAGATAAGCTCCCTTCACATCTCAACATAAATCATTGATTTAACTTAATGCATTTAGACAACTTCATTCACTAATGACATAAGATCATCACATACATTGAATTCAACATAAGCACTTACATTCAATTCATTATGACTCGCTTTCACATTAGCATGCTCAAAGACCAATACTTTCATTAATTAGCCCAAAGAGACTCATTCATTCATTATCATTACTAAGACACACCAAGATCTCCCTTAAATGTCTACTTGTGCAATGTCTAGCTGATGTCCCAGTCCACCACCTATCCTAAGTAGTACATCCTTAAGAGACCCTAGTGCATTCATTCATTAATGTGGGGGAGGAACCTTAACCGACATAGACTATGGAGCTTGACATGAAATCTTGGTAGTACCCTTACCGGATGAGGGATCCCCATTTGCTTAAGGTAGGGTCATTCTTTTAGCCTTTACATGGTAGAGACCACTAGCTAGTCCTATGTGGGCACATAGTTAAGGGATAGAAGGATTGCTTCTAAGTATTCTCATCTCAACTCACGAAGGAGCACCCATATTAAGGGTTGCTACTAAATACTCACATCTCAACTAATGAAGGAGTATCCACCCATCTTCATATCCTCTCGGTGCTAGATAATACTCCCCCACGGAGTTAGGACATTCATTTATTCATTCATTTAGGGATAAGGATTGCTACTAAGTACTCTCATCTCTACTCATGAAGGAGCACCCATCCTAGCCCAACATTAATTCATTTAGGGATAAGGATTGCTACTAAGTACTATCATCTCAACTGATGAAGGAGCACCCATCCTAGCCCAACATTCATTCATTAAGGACGTTCTTGGATTGAAAGATGAGAAAACCTTTCATCTAGGAACCCCATTCATTTAAAGGAGTACTTTATGAGACTATCCTTACAGTAGACCCATCTTTCATTTATTGGCATTAACTCCCATTCTTTTCATTCATTCACACATCATTCATTCTTCACTAGGTGTGAGAGTAGGTAAACATAGTTTATCCTAACCTCACCTTCATTATAAGTCATTCAAAGAAGATAACAACAAAGTATAACACATAAAGTCTTTACACAAGGTCACCCTTCATGCTCTTAGACCATACACAAATTCACATCATATCACATTACCTTCACATAATCAATATTACTCAAAACAACAATCATCCAACTTTGCCTACAAGGCCATGATCACAACCTGCTTATAAAGTAAACACCTCCCCACTTTCTAAGGGATCAAACCTCACAATTCTAACATCTATATATATAATACTAGAATCAATAATCTATTCACAACTTCATCATCATCATAAACCTTAGGTCACAATTGCCCATTCAAGGCCAATATCCAATATAACACAATTGATCATCAATTCCTCATATATATATATATATATATATATATATATATATATATATATATATATATAAAATACTAGAATCAATAATCTATTCACAACTTCATCATCATTATAAACCTTAGGTCGCAATTGCCCATTAAAGGTCAATATTCAATATAACACAATTGATCATCAATTCCTTATAATTCAATATAGAATAATACATGAATCAATAGCCCATAACAATCTACACATTAATATCACATTATTAGCTCATAATCAATAGACCCACTTTAGACCCAAAAATTAGGATTTCAAGATATGCAAGGGTTCATGGAGTTTTTGATCTTAAAACCATCAATATTAACATGGTGAGTCATTTGAAATACTTTCATGCAAGAACCCAAGCTTAGAATTGAAATTGGGATTTTTAGTGTTTTTGAAAACATTGAAATAACTTTGATTTGGCTCTTTGATTTAAAGGAGAATCAAAGATAAAATCCCCATACCTTTGTGATTAATTTTCCTTAGGATTTTGAAGATAAATCAGTAGGAACCCATCCCCTATCTTGAAGCTTCATCAATGTCTTCCATGGAGTTCTTGAGAGAGTTTATTTGAGAGGGAAGGTTCAATTTGGATAATGAGGTCTAATTCTAGGTTTTGGGGTTTTAACCACTTAAAATATCCTAAAATAGGTAGAATAACAGTTTATAATAATTCCCCAAAGTACCCAAACTACCCCTCACTTAGTTGGACCTTTTAAACAAGTCAAACTTGAGTTTTATTTTTGTAGATTTTGTCGGGAAACAAGTCCATGATGCGGAGCTATTCCCACAAGTTTTTGGAAATTAAATTTCGAGGCAGAAGAGTCTGCAAAATGGCCCAAACTTTTGGTCTGTGGTGGAGCTATTTCGCAACGCGGACATGTTCCCTCCATGAGAAATTTCAAGCTGCCTTGGGTGCTTGTTTGGCCAAGGGTTAGGGTCCTCCTCGGGGACCCTTAGGGTGGTCCCGGGGAGTCGTACCCAAACGTTTTGACCCTAAAAACATTTATTAAGACACTAGGGTTACCTCCACTGACTTTAGACTCCAAACAACACATAAAAACATGAATAACATACTAGAACACACCAACACGTAAAAGACTAGTTTTCGAACGTCTTGGTTGTCCCTTGACGTTTGACTTCCAAACTCATTAAAACTGACAAAAATGTCTTTTATTCATTATTTTAACAAGTTATTAATGCATAAAACCCATGTGAGGCTCTACTTTATCCTACTTCATTTTGAGGGGTGTTACATCTTTGAGTTGATAGGCGGCTAACTCCGCCTTTTCTTGAGAAGACACACCCATAGCCTCTAGAACCTTAAACACTTCATAAATGAACCCTTGTGGATCCTCTTCCACTTTGGAGCCAAAGAAAGTAGGGGGATTCATCCTTGTGAAATCCCTTATACTAGAAGCGGTAGTACTAGCATTGGGGTTCATGATAGCATCCAAGGAAGCTCTACTCCATTAAAGGACAAGGATGAAGCTTTAAAAACTCCAAGGAGGCCCATAAAAAGATCTCAAACCAAGGAGTTCAATGATAAGCTCAATGGGCTTCAATCGCTGATCCAAAGGTGTCTTATTGGGGAAGAAGAGCTCAAGCCCAAGGAAGAGGAATTGTCCAAATGCTACAATTATTTGGTGGCCCAAATTCAAGACCAAGATGAGGAATTTTAAGGCCCAATTTCGTGAAAATAAGGTCAAGAAGAGTCTAAGAATCAGCCACAACAAGAGTTGCTTTCTGCCCAAGTTTTGAGAGAAGACTAGTCAAACTTTCCAAGATTGTCAAGATTCTTTTCCTAGTTGGGATTTACCTTATTTCTTTATTTATATATAGGTTATTAATATTTTCCTTAGTCTATTTATGGTCTCCTATGTACCATTTAATGCTTTCCTAGAAGCAGTAAATTTGTTCCTAGTTAGGTTACTTTATTTCCTTTCTAGAGTAGGATTCCTTGTAATTGTCTTTTTACGGTCTTGGACGTTTTCCCCCCTTCTCCTATACATAGGGGTCCATTTTTATTCATTAAAGATAATTTACATTGATATTAATAATATTTGAGAGAGTTCTTTGAACCTTTGTGACTTGTTCTTTGAGAATTTATCTTTAAACCTTTACTAGTTTCATAGTTTAAGGTATAAAGTAAATTCTTCTTGTGATATCTTTGGTTTCTTTTTGGTATTATTTAGAAGGTGATTAATTTCTACATACTAATTATTGTCTTTAGTTGCTCATAAAGCGGTCAAGATCCAAATCTATCGTTTTGATTCGTTTTCTCAAGTAAAGGCGTTATATTTCTTCCATAAATCTATACGTTGTTACTTGGATCTTTTAAAGACCTTAGAATATCTAATCCTTGGAAATTCGTGGATCTTTCCTTCGTTTTCTCAAGTAAAGGAATTATATTTCTTCCATAAATCTATACGTTGTTACTTGGATCTTTTAAAGACCTTAGAACATCTAATCCTTGGAAATTCGTGGATCTTTCCTTCAAATTTCCCATATTTAGTTTGTATTTTTTGTTTCTTTTCTTTGTGCTTCCGCATTCTATTTTTCAATTCTCTATTTCTGATCTCCTTAACCTTGCTGTTATCAGTACAACAATGTCTTTCAACATAAGCAAATAACTAAACATAGAAGCTAGATCATAGGGTCTTGTCCTCGGACTTGAGGACTCACCAACTTGGGGAAGCAACTCCAAGTGTCTTGAGAAGTAAGCTTGAATCCTCAACAGCATGAACCTAAATGTTTGGGGAAAAAGGAGAAAATATGGTTTAGTACAATAAACGTACGATGTATGGCTACTATGCTTAAAAACCATTGAAACATGCATAAAAGGACATTTAGTCAAAACATGCTTTTAAACAATTAAATCCAATATGCACACAAAGTAAGCATCATAATCCAAACCAACATAATATCATCCCAACATGTAGACAACCCAAGCAATACTAGTGCAATGCAAAGAATAGAACCCCATAATCCTATTCAAAGCCAAGTATCACAATAAGCAACCTATTTCATGTATACATTCATAAGATCATATTTCATCATAACTTACCATATTCATAATGATCATACATCACATAGCTTCAACATACATAAGTGATAATCATCATAATCATAAGAGAAAACTACTACAGCCATCTCTTAGGATCCCACAAGTGCAATGTGTAAGAGAAGTCCCATACCCTCCCTTACACTATGTAGAAACCCTTAAGAAAGCCCTAGTAAGAGTTTATACCTTTCATACCTTCATTTACTTTTACATTAGGGAAATATTGCAATAACCGACATAGACTATGAGAGCTACGTGGAATCTAATGTTCTACTCCCACACCGAAAAGTGAGGGTTAACACTTGCCTAAGGTGTAACCATTCGTACATATGTATCTAGGTGGATCCACTAAGCTAGAGTCCTTTATGGGCACATAGTTAAGGGTCAAGGAGATTGCTTCTAGAAACCCTAACTTACTAAACGTGGGGGTTTCTATCTCATGAGACAACACATACCGTGGGTAAATGTGAGGAAACTCATCTGGGGAGCCAGACTTACTAAACGTGCGACCCTCATCTCATTTACATTCCCTTTCGGTGCTAAGCATCTAATTCCCTTTTGTAACCATCTTTAGCCATCACATCAGTTCACATTAGCCTTTACTAGACTCTTATGTCGACATCTTACCATAATAGCTCGTATGTGTTCATAAGTGAGTAACAATCCTTTCACTTTAGAAACACTTAGCAAGTGAATAAACCTTTCACTTTACATTGTGTTATAATCATCAGAACTACCTTTCAATCATATAGCCATCATACCAAAACATACATACATACTTCATAGCTAATTCAAGTGTAGAGGATTAAGGATGAGGAAACTAGGTTATTAACACCACAACAATACATTAGGTATAACATCATTTCAATCTAAGTAATTCACCTTTCATACTTGAGTTCAAAGAAGAACCAACCTTCATACCTTCTTGCCCTTCATGGGAAATTCATACTTCAATTACCAAATAATTCATAACCAATACATAATACAAGGTAATTCATGAAGTAATAACATAATCAACATCAATATAAGCAATTGACATATTCCCTTCATAGCCTTCAAGGCTTCATTCAAAGACTCAACCCTAATTTCATAGAAATTATGCATACCCTAGGGTAGAATAATCATATAAACATGAATTACATAACATCACTTTCAATTCATAGCCTTCAATCGATATCCAACACAAACTAGGGTTAGAACTAGGAAAAGAAGGAGAAACATGGGTCTCATGTGGAATTCTTCAAGAAACCACCAATACAATATAAATTCATCCATAATTGTTCATATAACATCAAGCAAAGTCAGTTTATAACATCAATTTCACTTTAGAAAGAAGACCCACGTTTTTGGATTGAAACCTAGAAATTGGAGATTTTGAAATTCATCTTGAAGGTGCCTCTTGGGGAAAGGAATCCCAAGAGTGATAAGCAACCATACCTTATTGACAAATTAACCATGAAAATCGGATTTGAAACCTTGGAGATTTGGTCTTCTTCTTGAAGCTCCAATGTTCTTCAATGAAGTTGTTGAGAAGAGAGAGAGAGTAGAAAGAAGGAGGAACTTTACATTTTGATCTTTGGGGTTTTGTGTTTGAGTGATAAAAGTGAGGTAAATTGACTTAAAAGTTGTTATATACCCATTCCCTAAAGTACCCTAAATACCCCTCACTTAGTTGGACTCTTTAATGAAGTAAAAATTGGTTTATGAATTTCTGCATTTTTCGTTGCGGAGCAAGTTCGCGACGCATAGATGTTCCCTAAAGATATTTGGAATTAAATTTTGATACAGTAGAGTCCGCGACACGACCGCATTGCAAAATAAATTTTTGCTCCTTGGGGGAGCTAGTCCGCTACGCGAACCTATTTCCTCCAAGTGCAATTTGCAAGCTGCCTTGGCAGCTTGGTTGGCCAAGGTTAGGGTCCTCTTCGGGTCCTCTTAGGTGGCCCCGAGGAGTCTTATTTGAACATTTTGACCCTATAAACATATATTTACGTAATTTAAACCTTTTTACAAGATTATACCATCATACGATACTCCCAAACATTCCAAAAACCTAAGTACATGCTAAAACACATTCTTCTCTAGTTTCCGAACATCGTGGTCATTTCTTGATGTTTAGACTTTTACTCTTCAAAACCAAGTCAATTGCATTAATTTAGGTTTAATGACATAATTTTAACTATTTTTAAGTTATTATTCACAAGGTAAGGCTCTAACTTAAGTCATAAAATTTTCGGGTGTTACAATATGTGATTGCCTTACATATTTAGTACATTTTCTTGTACTGACATCCCTCACGGGGGACACTGCATTTCATGTTTTAGGGACATGTACTTTAGATAGTAGACCTTCTCAGTAGGAGCACACGACACTCAACTACTTTTGGTGAGCTCTAGATTGATTCGGAGCTTCACTTAGTCCTTGGTAGATTCATTTTGGTATTGTATCATAGGTAAAAGTAAGGCAGGGTCTGTCCCGACCTACTCTAAGGTTTTCTATATTTTAGAGGCTTTGTAGACTTATGTATATGGTTTATTTGCGTCTTAACAAGTTGTGGCCTCAACAGCCAAGTCTTGTATATATGTTTTACATCTACTTATGTTGTTTTGTATCATTGCATCCTATGTGAACTTGTCACAAGAGTGTCAAAGTTATAAGCATAGTAAGCACAGGTTACATGTTGGTTCTCTCGGGCCTTGAGGGCATTGGGTGCCTGTCCGTCTTCATGGGATTTGAGGCATGACAGTCACATGAACCCAGCACTATAAGAACCTACATACCTCGAGAGAATCAAATTCTTGGTGGAAATCCTCAAAACATCGCAAGAATCTTTACCATTCTTCCTTTTCTCCTCTTTTTTTCTTCTTGAACTTCTTTCTAAAACACTAAGCATATTTAGGAATTGTGAAAACTAACCCAAATCAGTTTAGACCCCTAAACGATTACTAAAAATGTTTAAAGCATATGAGGTAAGGAAAGGACCAAAATACCCCATATTAATTCAGGTAAATTTCCTTGACTGGACTAACTGAGTTCAAACAGGCATATCTCCCTGATCCAAACGCAAAATTCAGCAAACTCAACGGCGTTTGAAAGAAGATTCAAAAACATCTTAATTTAGTTCTTTCCAAATTAGTTCTTTGTAACACCCCATAAACTAGTGAACTAAACTAGAGAGTTCTAGAGTCTTGCAAGAGAGTTTTAGAGTTTGGTATGAGGATTTAAATCGTAAAAATGATTCCCGTATTTAGAATATGGGTTCTACGGTTAGGACATCAAGGTACGACCCCCCAAGGACCACCCAAGGGGTCCTTGAGGATGACCTCAACCATCCCCAAAAGCTGTCAAAATGAAGCCACCTATGAAGCCATCTATAGTAAGTAGATGGACCCACACCCCATGGGTTGGGGTCGTGGGTCAAGGCATGCATCCACCTTTAAAATTCAGCTGTAGACCTCCAACTACGGAGGTGCAGCACGGCTAGTAGACCCATCCACGGTCCGTGGATGGGGGTTTGGTGAGTAAAGGTAGATTTTCAATGTTACTTTTTAAGTTAGGGGCTTAGGGGTTATGTAATGTCCCGAAAAATAGTAAGTTGAACTAGAGAGTTCTAGAGCTTTTCGTAAGAGATTTAGATCTTGATGAGAGGGTTTAAGTATACAAAATTATTCCCATACATAGAATGGAGGTGTAAGGGTTAGGGTGTCAAGGTACGACCCCCCAAGGACCACCCAAGGGGTCCTTGAAGAGAACCACAAAACAACCCTAAAAGTTGTCAAAAAAATAGGCCACTGACGCTTGGCACGTACTGGCTGTAGGTGGATCCACGCCCCGTGGGTTGAGGTCGTGGGTCAAGGCCTGCTTTGTCCTACAAGTGTGGATCTCTAACCAGCACCTACGGAGGTGTAGTACTCTTCGTGACCCCACCCACGGTCTGTGGGTGGTGGAGTCGTTGGCCATGGCAATTTTCAAGTTTTGTATTCTTAGTTAGGGGTTTCGGGGTTAATAGTAATTAGTTAGGGGTTAAGGTAGGTCGGTTAGTTAGTTATTAAACCACCTACATATACCTAATAGACCCCTAAACTAAATCAATTAACTCATTATTCAAAGCACCAAAATCCCCTCCAAGAAACTCTCTCTCTAGAAGTGAAGAAAAAGAAGAGAAGAGAATAGGGCATATTTTCATCCATTGATGCAAGCTTGATTAGGGCTTTGAATTGAGGTATGTTAGCTTATTCATCTATGGGTTCTTCCACCCATATAGCCCCTAGGTTTTCCCCCAATTGTGAAGTCAAAAACCCAATTCTAGCTAGGGTTTCCTTCTACATTGTGGGTAGGGCTTAGGTATGATTCCAATCTACTGATGAATGTGATATTTTGTGGGTTTATGTCACTAGAGGTGAAATTGAAGGTTCATAGGTGATTTTCCTAAATCAATGCCATGTGTAGTAATTTTTCAAAGTTAGGAACATATAATCATGAATTGAACTACACCTTATTTAATATGGTTGATCTTGACTTGTAATGTTAGAATTGAACCTTTATGATCAATTATGAATAAATTCACCTAGTAATGAAAAATGTGATTAGAATACCTTGAAATCTAGGTATAATGAAGCTAATAAGAAGTAAAGATTTGATATAAGTCTTGTAGTCATGAATGTTGATCACTAGGGTTTCGAGAGTAAAGCCAATATGATGATCTAGATGTACTAAGCCTTTGAGAGTAAAGTCTAAATGAGAATAGAAGCTTAAATGGATAGAGTGATGGTGGAAGATCTTTGCCTACCTAATCTACCTAATAAATGCTTGAATATGTGATGTGATAGATTCACTTGAGTCATGAGAATACCAATGTCTAATGTAGAATTATAGATATCGTATTATGCATGAATATAGCATGACATGAAAGGTCATCTCACATAGAATGATTCTAGGTTGAAAGGTTTTCTCACCTAAAATGAATCTAAGTCCTAGAATTATAAAATGTGATGAGGTTTGTGGTGATTCCCCTGAATGACCTTTACATGATAGGAATGTGTGGTTATTTCCCTTACTCCTAATTAGTTGGTTATGGGGAGTGTGAGGTGATTACCCTTTATATATGTGTGACTCCCAAGGCAAGTGGTGAATACCCATTCTCCTTTAGTTTGGTCATGGAAGAGATTACCTATGATCCTTATGTGATGATGTGGAGGCGAATAACTATATCCCCTTAAAATGGACATTGAGGAAAATACCTATGATTCATTAACTTGTATGACTTGTGGAGACTCCCCTTGTCCTTATAATTCACTAGTATGTGTGACTAGAGGTGATTACCCTTATTTGTATGATTCCATGATATATATGGCTTGAGGTGATTCCCCTTGTCTTTCATGATGAAATAAACATTTATGCCTTGAGGTGACTCCCCCTTGCATTTATGAACATGAGCATGATTAGTTTGGATTATAGCTTTAAAGGCCTCTCCAATACATGCATGACTAGTGGTGACTCCCCTTGTCTTTCTAATTTTAAGAGATGATGAACATTAATGATGAACCTAAAGTGTCTAGCTTAGCATGGGTAGGATTATGAGGTCTTGTTCATGCATGTCACAATCTTGCCTTATGGTGACTCATGAGGTGGTTTTCTTATATGATGTATGCTTAGATAGGATTGTGTTATAGTTGCCTTCCTTGACATGATATGATTGACTAAAGGTGACAGTTCCCTTGTCTATATGAAGTAAGCTAATAACGAGACCAAAGTAGGCTGAGTATGACTATGATGACTTCAAGGCTATGCTTAGTGTGAAGGGTAGTATAGGATGCCTTTAATACATTGCACAAGTGTGCTTTGAGGTTACTTAGGAGCATGGTACCCTTATGGTAGAGAAGCTTAAAGACTTGACCATGTGTATAGACTATGATTAAGATGACCAAAAAGTGATGCTTAGCTTGGGTGGTATTATGGGATGCTATTCATGCATTGCACAAGTATGTTTTTAGGTTACTGGAGAGTAGTTCTATTATGGTATACATGACTAAGAGTCAAAGAATGTTTATATGATGCCTATGTTGTAGACTTTGCTTATTATGATGATATTGTCTCTTATGCTTATTATTGATGTTTCATGGGGTATTTCATATGATATTGGATTATGTCTTAGATTGACTAACCCTTGTCTTATGGTCTTATGGCTATGCTAGCTAACATATTTAGTACATTTTGTACTAATGCATACTTTGCCTACATTCTAATCAAATGTAGGGTTTGGAGACTTGAGTGTTATCTTGAAGATAGGTTTCTAAGGAGCAAAGGACTTAAAGACTTTGTGAGTCCTCATAGCTTCGAGGAAAAACCCATTGTTCCTTTATGACTTTTATTTAATGTTTTTGAGACAATGTATGGGCTATGTCCCAAGAGTTTATTCTAAAGTTTTATTAGATTGTTTGAGACAAAGTATAGAAAGACTTCCGCTTGCTTTTATGAAAATGACTACGATTGTAAAATGTTTTAATTTTTTTATTTTCTATTATCTGATGTTCATGATATGCTAAGGGCTTGAATGAGACCCCTTCGGGGTCAAGTACGTCGTGTTACTTCTAGGTTATAACTCTGGGTCGTGACAGGTTAATTGGTAATTAGTTAGGGGTAGTGGAGGTCGGTTAGTTAGTTATTAAACCACCTATATAATCCTAATAGACCCTAAATTCTCTTTAAATATTTCTCTCTCTAGAATTGAAGAAGAAGAAGAAGAGAATGAAGAGGGGAAGATTTCATCCATTGTTTAAAGCTTGGTTAGAGCTTTGAATTAAGGTATGTTAGCTTAATCATCTATGGGTTCTTCCACCCATAGAGCCCTCTAGGTTTTCCCCAATTGTGAAGTCAAAACCCAACTGTGGCTAGAGTTTCTTCCTACATTGTGGATAGTGCTTATGTATGATTCCAATCTAGTGTATAATACCTAATTATGAATGAATTAGCATTGAATTATGATATTATGATAAGTTTATATGATTTCTATGGTTAACCCTGGTCTAATTGATGAATTTGACATTGTGTGGGTTTATGCTATGTAAGGTGAAATTGAAGAATTAGAATTGATATTCTAAAATCAATGTCATATGTAGTAGTTGTTCAAGGTTAGGAATATATAATCATGAATTGAACTAGAATTTATTGAATATGAAGGATCATTAGTAAAGTTGAATTTGAACCTTTATGATCAATTATGACTAGAATCACCTACTAATGAAGGATGTGATTAGAATACCTTGAAATCTAGGTATAATAACGATAGTATGAAGTAAAGCTTGAGAATAAGGCTTGTAGTCATCAATGTTAGGACTTTGGGGGTAAAGCTATATGATGTGATCTTGTTGTGTATTGTTTCTCACTTACACACTTAGGCATAAATATGCTAGGAGATGCAAGGTCCTCTCACATAGAATGATTCTAGGTTGGCTTAATAACCAAAAATAAATCAAAGCTTGTTAGTCTAGAATAACTTGAATTTCTAACATATGTTCCCTTCATGTATAGATTCACTTGGTAAGATAAGACCAAGATTGATAGCCTAGGATTGAGGATCTATAATCTCCTAAGGGTAGCTTGACTTAGCATTGTAAGATGCATGTCAAGGGTAGCTTGAGTTAGGGATATTCATGGTAGCATAGGATTGAGCATTTATACTCTCCTATGAGGAGCTTGAACTAGCATTATTAGGATGTCTTCATGATAGTTTGACTTGGTTTGGCCAAGACTATTTCATGGTAGCTTAGGATTGAAGACTTATACTCTCCTAAGGGTAGCATATGATTGAGAAGCATACTCTCCTAAGGATACCTTACATTAGTATCTTGGTGTGCTTGTAAGGGTAGCTTGACTTTGCATTGTAAGATGCATTTCAGGGATCACTCTTCTAAGGGTAGCTTAGGATTGAGAATCATACTATCCTAAGGGTAGCTTGCATTAGCATCATAGTGTGCTTGTAAGGGTAGCATGACTTAGTTGTTCTAGGACTATTTCATGGTAGCTAGCATGGAACACTTGTACCTTTCCTAAAGTAGCTTGAACTTACATGATAGTATGTAGTTAGTTTTGTCATACCCTGCACAAGATGAGGCAAACAAGTACCATATGAACACATGCTTTACAGGTGTCCTATGATGAGATCGTGAACATTATGCAGATAGATTTACTAATGAGACGCTAAATATACAACACATGTCGACTAGTTGAACCAATACATGTGACAAGTAAAACTATGAATACAGATGATAGTTTTACAATGTCTACAAAGACTCTACTAGAATCCATAATTGTACCACTATGAAAATATGCATCGTAAAGACTCGGCCAAGCCATGAATCAACCTGGAGCTCACCAATAACCGCTGAGTATATGTGCTTCTATTGGGGAGATCTACTAGCTAAGTACCTGTACCTACAACATGAAATGCAGCGTCCTAAATAAAGGACGTCAGTACGAAAGAATGTACTAAATATGTAAGGCATAATACAATCATATGTAAAATGAGAACTCAAGTGAAACCAAATACAAATAGATAAGGATTTGAGACCACCTTTGCTTATACTTGTGGAATCTTGTATGTTATATTCTTTTTTTTACTTTTCTGTGCGTTATAATATTTATAAGACATATGATACAAATGACCAGCTGATCAGTGGTAGGAGAGGATGACCCATGCTAGGTATTTTAACCTCTGGGATGTTGTCCTCATAATTCCATAAATTGGGATCAGCTCATGCTAGTCTTTCGCCCTTGAGCTGCCATCCTTTTATACCAATTGGGATCGGCCCATACTAGACTTTTGCCCCTGAGATACCACCCTTCTATACCAATTGGGATCGATCCATGATAATCATTTACCCCTCAACTGCCACCGAGAATTATACAAATTGCTTCACTTAGATTCTTTAATCTTTGACATGGTTGTTTTGAGGTTCATAACTCTTTTGGGATTGTTCTTTTGATGATCATAACTCTTTTGAGATTGTTTTTTTGGTGGTCATAATCATTGTTAAGATTTGGAACTATGGACCAGTAGTAGAATACATATGAGTATGGACTTACGATAATAACAATGACATGGGGATCGAATGTGACACGAACGTCATACTTAGGAGCTTATATGACTTAGTAAGCATTTTTACATCTCAAATTAAAGCACATTTCAAGTGAAGACATTTAACATTCAGCCAAAAGATTTGAACTCTATATGATAGCCAAATACTCACTAACTAATATCAAATTCAAGGTATACATGAACGTGGAACCAAGGGGGAACATGGGCAGATCCAACTTAAGGACGGATATATATTCCAATAAGTACATATAAAATGTACAATAGAGCAAGTAGGGATCTTGTGAGGTAACATTATAGTCTAACACAATGGGAGTAATAACCAATAAAGGGAACATATGAACATGTGAAAAGATGACATATATGATGGAATAGACAAGTGAAGCAAGTTGGCATGATATGGCCAGATATACATCCAACATATAAACATATGTAGCATGTGTAATCTAGGATTATTTTGATTTATATAAGGGTAATACGTGCCAAGGGTACTTTAACGATGAAACAAGTTTAAACCTTGCATGCTAATACTTGGTAGAGTAAGCATGTACATTTAGTAATAAACTCATATTAGAGTACTCACTTTAATGCTCTAGGGAGTAGGAACTGCAACTATGGATCAATCGCTACCAAGGTCACTTAGAAAACTTACTTTGTAATACAAGTGTTGGATTTATGCCAAAGAAATAGGAAATCGAATAGCCTTACACACTATACAATTCAAAAAGTATGACTTAAGCTCCTTCTCTTCAGATTACTAATATACAATAAAAATAAGTTGTAAGACTAGTATTAGTAGCTAATCAATCAATTTGAGCTACTTGATCTCACCAAAATTGTAACCAAGCAGTAAGCATACAATCTATCTAGCCAATGTTTTCTTTCCTTCCATTTCCCTTTAATTGCATCTATATATTGTACACTCTTCGTATCAGGTCATCCCCAAAACTCCCTGCAATATTTAAGTCCTTTAATGTCTCCATAACTTCCCTGCACATCCAGTGACATCCCTTATCATAACACACATAAAACAATCCTTAAACATAATAATATAATAGAAGCAATATGAATCATGGTTTCTGATCACCAGCACTTGAAGAGCTAACATTACTTTTACAGTGCTCAAACAAGCTCATAACTGAATTTAAAGAGAACTCCCCTTCATGGTTGTCCCAACATGCACTAATCACCAGAACATCCTCCCAAATATTACACCATGTAATAGTAACAATTTCCAACTCACTAACACATACCAAATTTCCTAATTAACTCAAACACAAGAGGAAGAAAATTGAAGTAGCTTACCTTGCTGGACAAAACCACCACTTGCTAAGACTTAGATTCTTCAAGGTAAAGGTTGTCCTCCTCAAATGTCTTAACTTATACCGTACAATAACTTGAACTCCCTAATATTCAAGAACCCTAATGGTATTTAATGGCTGATACATGAAGCTAAGAGAGAGAAGAGAGAAAGCTCTAGAAATCAGATTTTTTGTCAAAGTAAAAATGGTTGGAAAAGGGTGATATCAATCCCTTTTAAAGGGACCTGCTTGGGACGACTTTTCTCACTCATTTTGGGCCATAATTTGTCAAGTAGGTGATCCACCTACTTGGACTTTTCAGTTGGGCCTTTTTGGACTTAAGAATATTAGGCCTTGGCTGTCCATTTTCCCCTTATTGTTCTACTCAACTTGGGCTAGATTAATGCAAGTAGGTGTAAATGAACTTGGCCGAATAATATGGTTAAAATAGTATTAGTAGGTGATGCATCTATTTGGTCCTTTGGGTTGGTCAATAAGTCAAAGTAGGTGATGCACCTACTTGGTTCTTTGGGCTGGTCAATAAGTCAAAGAAGGTGATACACCTACTTGTCACCTACTAGCTTAAGTGTAGTCAAGCAAACACCTCAATTATTTATTCAATATCTAGACTTTAATACCTTTAACTTAACTTAAAACTTATATACACTATGCCACTTTAAACTTTAAACTCAAATACCACCTTATGATCTAAAGTTTAAATACTTCCATCGATTTCAACTTAATCGGGTCACATTAAAATCTATGGACATTTCACTTTAAATCTATTCTATTGTCACTAGTTTCATAGGAAATCGAGTCCATAACTATACCACGAGGAAATTTATAAGCGTCATATAATAGAACTAGTACACGTAGAATACTGGGTGTTACATCCTCCCCCCTTTATGATCATTCATCCTCGAATGATAGGTGCACCTTATAGTTCGGTTAATCTTGGAATTCCATATATAGATTTCGAGAGTTCCTATTGTAAATAGGACTATCCAAAATCCATAAACCTACCTAAAACATGTATAGACAAGTCTAGCATGACATTTCAATAGATATGGTTCATGAAATAATAATATGACAAATTAAACCCCGTTCTTGACCATATAATTCACTAAAGATACACAAATAGAACTTATATAAATAAGGACTTTAATATACCTAAACACAAGACATGCAAATGAAATATCAAATGAACGAATGCTAGTAGGATTTATGATCATATAAGGGGACCACATGATCTCAGATCCTTATGTTGATGTTTAGAATGATGAAGGGTTTTTAGGATCTCTACGATCTTCTATTCCCAAGTACCTTATGTTATATTCTATTCCTTCCACAATACTTCAATGGAGGTTACACCTTTTGAGCTCAGCTTTCGAGCCTTACAATCAAGAATAACTATAGTATCTCCCAAAATTTTTGTATATGAAATGGACAGATAAAATCATAGGCCTAATCTAGCTGGGATCTACTTTCCCTTCTCTTTTATCTTATGACGCTTTTCAAAGGTGAGTCTTATAAGAACGCATAGCTATTAATATAAACTCTAAAGTTTTATGTCTCACCTTCGGATAAGGCATTATGCGAAGTTATTTATCTATGGTTGTGATAAAATTTACATATATCCCCAACCTTTTCTAGTCAAAATCTTCACTACATAATGTTACAAGGAAATGATTTCCAAAAATGTTCAAAACTCAAGTCAATAATCACATAGGGGCATAGTATACAGATAAATAAGTCACATTGGGTATGACACATAGGCACATTAGCATAAAAGGAAGCGCATAATATACAAGCATTAAGCTATAGAAATATATGGTGTACGTGCACATATGGTTCATAGGGCAGCGTGTAAGCTAATGAGCTATAAGGCATGTAGGAAATGGACTAGATGAGCACATGATGCATGAATACTAAAGCTACAAAATATATAATATGTAAGCAAGTAGACTATAAGACATGTAGACATAAAAGAAAATGAACTACGGAACACAAATCACATTGAGCTAGTGTGTTATATCGTATGTTCAGAACTAACATGTCAATGAGAAAACATATGAAATATGAGCAAGTGAGCGAGCACATGACACATGGCCAAAAAATCTATAAGTCCTGTAATGTTTAAAGCAAGTAGGGTACGAGGCATGTAAAATATATAGAAATGGTCATATGATCAATTAGCTTGCAGTACCCACACAATATGGACAAGTGACATGAGGAAAGTAACCAGTGCAATAAATAACATGTAGGGAAAAGGTCCTATGAAAACATATAGCAATAAACAAGGGTTGCTCCGAAGTGAATAACACTTACATGCAAGCATTTTATGACATTAGGTAACCTATGATAAAGTTATCCACAAACGGCAAATGACATACAAATAGATAAGTTATAGAACATGCAAATTATATAACAAACCATCATTGGAATCTATGAAATATCCTATAGAACCACTCTACAATGTTAAGGTCAAACACACTGTCTTAAGTGTTAAGGCACAGGTGGGATAGTTCTGCTCATATTCCTTACTCGCCTCAAAGCACATACAATTGATTTACCCATCTACTCTCTTCAATCTCCTAAGAATTCTTATAGGTGTTCTGCTATTGGAACTTGGCTTCCTTCTAGGTCAATATAGATACTACAGTTAAGATAGAAAAAAAATCCTTAATAGTTCATCTTTTGGAGTAGGAGGCCGGAGTCAACTTTACCTTCATTACTAGTTTGTGTTACATCACACTCGATGTCTGGTGACTTTTGAAGGTCATAATAGAAAATAAATAGTGAAGCTCGAACGCAGCATAAAACACGACCTCTAATAACATGTAAATATCAGGTACCTATAAAGTTATATCATGATTCATAACGTCTCAGAGTTAGCCTCTTTGGGATTAACTAGATAGGTCTGGCCATACTAATAGATTTCCTCTTTTTTTTTTATAACAAGTGAGAGTGCTCCGACTCTTTTCCCATTCAAGATAGCAAATAAGAACAGCTAGCATATGATCAATTTTTCCTTTCCCTTAACTGGACTATGACTAACGAATTACTACAGGAATATATTAAATGAATCTTGTAGTAGTTCTATTTAATTTGATGGAAGTCTATACAAGTGTATAATGAATGCTCTACTTCTATTTTGTACTAATGATGTGGATGAACTAGGCCCATATATCTTCTATCTAGGTAACCTTTCTATTCACCTCTTTTTTCTTGTTGTTATCAAGACCAAATATCAAGACTTGAATCAATACTAAATTGACTTCTCTGTCTATCAAAGGTTCACAAAGTTGTTCCCAGGTGCGCACGCCATTATAACTCGTTAGGGTTGAAGATTTGATACCATTTTCTAGCCTTATACACTTAGCTATCACTCTTTCATAACCACCTATCTCACTCCTCTATAGCATCAACATATTATCCCTACTCCTACGTTTAGGGAATTTTACATATCCCATCTCTTTCTAACTAGAAGCTCTACGTACATATTTGGCCAGTGTCATTCAAGCTTCATTCTCACATGCTTCTTATCTAACAAGTACCGTTTAATCAAAACTAGTAGCTTCATGTACTCTAATCCCACTATGTACTACTTAGGTCTAACCAATCAATTTTCCTTTTTTTAACCTTACCCTTTAGTCACATACTAATTCTCTAAAGCCAGCACATAGATCATAATAGGAACTACCATACATATATCATTTGCAGCAATTAGCACACTTATCCCTAAGTTTTATAACCATGAAAAGATACAAATGTTATTAGTACTTATTCGGGGTTATTGGCACATACCATATAAAAGCCAAATATTAACATACTCGGGATAATATATGGTGAGAATTTGAGCCTTGTCATCCAATTAGGGGTATCTCTAGTAACACTATTGCACTGATACATCCATCTATCAGATTGTGCCACTACCTCTTCCAACTAAAAGAAATTGGTTCAACAACATCAATTTCGAGAACATGTGTAATGCTGAAAATTCTATGTATATCACAGACTAAGAACAAGTGTCCTCTATAGGAATAGATCCTTTAAGTATGGAGGAAATATAGAACTCAAGAGTTAGTTACATCCTCCTAAGAAGATGTGCCTGGAAATGCTATAGCTCATATATGTAACTGGGTAACCAATCATTTTTTTAAGCATACACTATATCTTTCTCAATTGAACCAACGTGATATAAATGGTACAAATGCAACTTTAGATGCAAATAACACAAAAAGCCTTTACAGACCTTGTGGAGTGAGACGGTCGAATAAAACGAGCTCAATCTAGTCTAAATTTTGGTAACTTAAGATCCTTTCTATATGTTACATGTTGACACTTTAGCTACCGATAAGCTTAACCATTGTAAGCATAATATGAATTACATGATTAGGTACAAGTGGAAATTGACTTCTTAACTCCGCTCTATCGCACGATCTGGATTATGAAGGAAGGTAGCATTTCCTAAATGTGTAAGTTGCCCCCTAATTATAAATGTGGCATGGAACACATCCATAAGTAAGGCTCTACTAAACACGGCTTTGTAGACTCCCTAGGACGAACTGCTCTGATAGCACTTTTGTCATACCCTGCCCAAGGTGAGGCGGACAAGTACCATATGAACACATGCTTTACAAGTGACCTATGATGAGATAGTGAATAATATACAACTAGATTTACTAATGAGAAGCTACATATACAACATATGTCGACTAGCTGAACCAATACATGTGACAAGTAAAACTATGAATACAGATGATAACTTTACAATGTCTACAAAGCTTCTACTGGAATCCATGACTGTACCACTATGAAAATATGCGTCATAAAGACTCGGCCAAGCCCCAAATAAACCTGGAGCTCACCAACAACCACTAAGCATATGTACTTCTATTGGGGAGATCTACTAGCTGAGTACATGCACCTGCAGCATGAAATGCAGCGTCCCAAATAAAGGACGTCAGTACGAAAGAATGTACTGAATATGTAAGGCATAATACAACCATATGTAAAATGAGAGCTCAAGTGAAACCAAATACAAATAGATAAAGATTTTAGACCACCTTTTCTTATACTTGTGAAATCC
Organism: Solanum commersonii; assembly: GCA_029007595.1. NCBI lineage: Eukaryota > Viridiplantae > Streptophyta > Magnoliopsida > Solanales > Solanaceae > Solanum > Solanum commersonii. The sequence goes on along the minus strand of JAJTWQ010000129.1, from coordinate 1,407,722 downwards.
TGTATGTTACATTCTTTTCTTTACTTTCCTATGCGTTATAATATTTATAAGACATATGATACAAATGACCAACTGTGTAATAATTTGGACTTAATGTTCTTGGGTTTTTTACTTCTGTACTTGTGCTTGTACTTGCTTTATTTTTTATTTCTTCAGTATTTATTTCTATTTTATCATTTATTTCAGCTTCTCCTATTTTCTCTAACATTTCTGTATATGTTTCACTTATATCTGAACCTTGTTCTGAGTAATTTTCATCTATATCAATATTATCGACTCTTATATCTGGGGTTAATTTTTCTTTAAATTTGTTTATTTCTATTTCCAATTCTATTTCTTTTTCTTTTTCTTTTTGTTTTGCTGCATATAATTCTTTAAGCATAGTTAATTCTTTTTCTAATGCAATTATTCTATCGTTTTTTACTTCTTCTATCTGCTGTATTTCTAATTTTGTTTGTTGTTTTATCATTTCAATCTCTTTTTTCCTATCTATTTCTTCATTTTCTTTAGTTATTCTTACTATTGCAGTTAGGCTATCTTCTAGTCTGACTGTTTCTTTTTCCACCATTAGATATAGATTTTCACCTATTTTTTTATATCTTCGTCCTAAGTTTGAAAATATTATTTTTATTTTTAAACCTTCTGGGTTTTCGTAAGTTTTTTCTTCTATTGCAAATTCTTCCTTATTCATTTTAAATTATGTTTTAGTTTATATTCTATAATTTGTATTTCCATTTATAGTTTAAATATTATTTTTCTTTGGGCTAGCAAAGAGTTTTGGCATACGCTTGTATATATATTGTATTTGAGTCTTTCTTGTCTATATTTTAGTTCCTGTCGTTTTGTTATTACTGTTCTAATTAATTGATACCTATATGTTTCTGTATTGTCTATGTCCGAATTTTTATTCTCTAGCTCTGATACCAATTTGGGGGGGGGGGGGGAGGGGTCCTTTTTATTCATTAATTCGTTCATAATATAATTTTTTTAAAGGTATTAATCTTATAATTTCTTTTATATTTTCCAATATATATTCTATATATTGTATATCATGGTTTTGTTGGAATTCTTCTATGTTTTCTCTTATTAGATTACTTCATAAGGTAATATATGTTATAGTTCTTTGTCAATATTCTAGATATTCTTGGTTTATCATTAATCTGAATATTGAATTTCTAGATCACTTAAATTAAAGTCTAAAATTTCATTGTTTATCCTATTTATTTCATCTATTTCGTACCATATCTGGTTTATTAATTCTTCTTCTTCTTCTTCAAATATCTTTTCCCATATTATTTTTCTTATTTCTATCGTTATTTCCTTTAGTATATATAGGATTAATATCTTATATGCTAGTTTCATTTCATCATGTAAATAAGACATAATAATTTTAATACATAAAATTTTTTATAACAATTCCTTCATATCATAGTCTTGACGAATATTATTCATATTAGATTATCATAAACTAGATTATTCTCAAATATTTTTCTGTTACTGTTAACATTGTACTTTCAAAAGTACTTTCTTCCTTCAGCGCCTCGGCTATGTTTACTCCCCTCACGGCTTCTCATGCCTATGGTTTCAACTTTAGGATGACATAGTTGGAAGTTTTCCTTTTTTTCCCCATGTTAACAAACTAAAAAACATTTGACAATAATTCTAGTATATAATAACTAATATAAATTTATTCTATCAACATTATGATATTCAGGAATCAAAAGATTTAGTTATGCATAATCATGAATATATGTACATGTGTAGTATCTGCAATATCTTGATCCATTGTTGTGAAATCGTATATTTTTTATTGAGAATATGTTTGTAGTACAAGAGGCTTTGCTTTCCGTCAAGAAAGTCTTGTCTTAGATTGCCTTCTGGCTCTCCTATATATACAAATATAAGTAACTCTACCATAGTTACTTTAGTCTAACTATAATTACTTTTATAAACTATATTTACTATTTTTTATTATTGTTTTTTTTCATTTTTATGTCTTCTCTATATTTTTCACATATTTTTAAATACCATTTTTGTAAATATCTTATTCTTGCTCCAAGTGTATCTTGTAATCCTGCATCATTCCATTCTTTTATAATTTTGGAACTAAATGGTTCTGGTAATTTTGTGAAATATAATTTCCTTATTTCTTTTGCTTCTTCAGTGTTGTATGTTCCTTTATAATAATATTCTCTAAATACACACGTATATTCATCTATGTAACACATATTACATATGGCTAATTTTAACATTAAATTTCTATGTAACTATTTTTCCTTATTTTGTTCTTCTACTTCTGTAGTTGTACTACTGAATTCGTTTCTTATGGCTATTTCATATTTATTTAATATGTCAATTGGTGTAGTCGCAATTTCTCCATCTATTTTCTTATTGTTTCTTAATGTTTTTATACTTTCTTCTGCTAAATTTTGTAACCATAATTTATTGTTCCTATAAGTGTTCTTTCTATGTACCCTGATACTTCAGTCATTCCAATTTTATTATCTATTAGTTGTTTTGATATATAACCTACCCATAGTTGTATTGTTTTATTTATATCTGTCACGCAGTCTAAATCCAAAAAAATATTATTTCTGGATGTTGTAGATGGTGTCCATTTTTTGTTTAATCTTTTGTTCCACAAACTAACTATGCTTAAAGAATTATATGCAGCAAAACAAAAAGAAAAAGAAACATAATTGGAAATAGAAATAAACAAATTTAAAGAAAAATTAACCCCAGATATAAGAGTCGATAATATTGATATAGATGAAAATTACTCAGAACAAGGTTCAGATATAAGTGAAACATATACAGAAATGTTAGAGAAAATAGGAGAAGCTGAAATAAATGATAAAATGAAATAAATACTGAAGAAATAAAAAATAAAGCAAGTACAAGCACAAGTACAGAAGTAAAAAACCCAAGAACATTAAGTCCAAATTATTACAAAGTTAGTTATGAAGAATCAAATAGATATGATAGTTTGTGGAACAAAAGATTAAACAAAAAATGGACACCATCTACAACATCCAGAAATAATAATTTTTGGGATTTAGACTGCATGGCAGATATAAATAAAGCAATACAACTATGGGTAGATTATATATCAAAACAACTAATAGATAATAAAATTGGAATGACAGAAGTACTAGGGTACATAGAAAGAACACTTATAGGAACATTAATTTAGTTAAACTTTCTTGACAGAAAGCAAAGCCTCTTGTACTACAAACATATTCTCAATAAAAAATATACGATTTCACAACAATGGATCAAGATATTGCAGATACAACACATGTACATATATTCATGATTATGCATAATTAAATTTCTTGATTTCTGAATATCATAATGTTGATAGAATAAATTTATATTAGTTATTATATACTAGAATTATTGTCAAATGTTTTTTAGTTTGTTAACATGGGGAAAAAAAGGAAAACTTCCAACTATGCCATCCTAAAGTTGAAACCATAGGCATGAGAAGCCGTGAGGGGAGTAAACATAGTCGAGGCGCTGAAGGAAGAAAGTACTTTTGAAAGTACGATGTTAACAGTGACAGAAAAATATTTGAGAATAATCTAGTTTATGTTAATCTAATATGAATAATATTCGTTAGGACTATGATATGAAGGAATTGTTATAAAAATTATTTTTTCTCTATCATATTGTTCATAGTTTGTATTATAATATTTTGAATTTTTTGGGTTTTCTATTTCTGATGTACTAGGTTTTTCATCCATGTCTACGTCTCCTGTATTTACTTCTACATTCTTTGTATTGTCTATGTTTGCTAAAAGTTTCGTATATGCTTCACTTGTTTCCGAATGTTGTTCATCTAGATCATCGTCATTTATTTCATCAATTCTTATTTCAAGTAGATTATCTTGGTTATTTTCTTCTTTTTCTTCTAGTTCTTCTTCTAATTGCAATTTTTCTTTAAATTTATTTATCTCATTTGCTAATTTTGTTTTTTATTCTTTATCTTTTTGTTTAATTCCATACATTTCTTTTAATATTGCCAGTTCTTTTTCTAGTTCTATTATTTTAGTATTTTTTACTTCTTCTAATTGTTGTACTTCCTTTTTTGCTTGTTGTTTTATTTTTTCAATTTCTGTTTTTCTATCTATTTCTTCATTTTCTTTTGTTATTCTTATCATAACAATTAAACTATCTTCTAATTTTACTATTTTTTTTTCTAACATTAAACTTAGATTGTCACCTATTTTTTTGTATTTTCTTCATAGAATAGAAAATATTATCTTAATTTTTAATCTGTCATAGCTTTCATAATAAAGAAGAATACGCAATAGATGAAAAAACATATGAAAACTATGATGGACTAAAAATAAAGATAATATTTTCTAATCTAGGTAGAAGATATAAGAAAATAGGTGACAATCTAAGTTTAATGTTAGAAAAAAAAAATAGTAAAATTAGAAGATAGTTTAACTGTTATGATAAGAATAACAAAAGAAAATGAAGAAATAGATAGAAAAACGGAAATTGAAAAAATAAACAACTAGGAAAAAAAGAAGTACAACAATTAGAGGAAGTAAAAAATACTAAAATAATAGAACTAGAAAAAGAAACAGTAAAATTAGTTATGATATGATAGATAATTTAATTATCTACGGACCGTCAGTCCATTCCGTCGATCACTCCGACAGTAGCTAATTCAGGGGTCTTTTGGTCTTTTCCTATTTCATTTAACCCCTAAGATACGTCGTTTAGACCTTAAATCATAAGGTTTTAATCAATTTAATCCTAGAAACATAACTAGAACTTACCTTAGTCAAAATCATTAATCAAACTTAGAAAAATTAGAAGCAAGAGAGGAGAAAAAGGTCAAGAACCCTAGTTCAAGAACGCAACAAGGTTCCATCAGTTCCACCAGGTATGTGGGATTTCACTAGTGGGTTCCTTTCGCCCATTAGGTTCCTAGAATTCAGTCAGATTCTTGATTCCATGATTATGAACAGACCTAGGGTTTCTAGAATTACAACAGATCAACATGAATTAGCTATTTAAATGTTCCAAATCAGATTATCATGTTATTGCTCAGTTTATCGCATGAATTTCAAAACCCTAGCTATGTATTTCTTTAGTTCTTGAATTACATATGCAAGGTCAGATATTTCAGTACTTAGTTTTACATGCCTCAGTTTATGAATGCATCATTATCAGATTATTTATTGCATTCTCAGTTTGCATGTTCAATTTTGAGCTATCCAGTATTTACAGAAATTCAGTCATAATGTGTTAATCACTTAATCTATTGGGAGTAGCATAATACCGAGTTGGACTAGGGTTCAGCGTACCCATATAGTCCCAAAACTACGAGCCACGTAGGTGTAAGTCCCCTTTGTGGGCAACATCAGTTTAGTGATCACGCCAGTATGCCTCTATACCTCTGGCAGGGTATATTAGGTCCTCCTGATGGGGCGTATACATCGGACTCCACATTTAGCTTATGTGGTTTTATATCGGTTATTAGTAGCTCCCACAGTTCAGTCAGACTCTATTGCATTGACCATATTTCAGTACAGTCAGTATTCAGTCTCAGCATGTTATAAATTTGGTCATTGCATCAGTTAGCTTAGTATTCAGTATTTTCAGTATCTATATCATGTCCAGATTATATAATTGCTTAGTATGCTTTGTTCAGTTATGTGTTATTTCAGCTTTACTCTATCTTGCATGCTCAGTACCTTTCAAGTACTGACGCATACGTGCGCTACATCTTCTCGTGATGTAGGTTCAGGTTCTCAGCATCCAGATTACGTTTAGATCGGTTCCCGATCTCCAGTTCAGCAAAATCAGTGGTGAGTCCTCATTCTCCGAGGACAATAGTCATGAGTTTCTTTTCAGTATTTTTAGTCTTTAGTTTCAGTCTTTGCTAGATCTAGTTGGGGCATGTCCCAACATTTCTAGTCAGTTTAGAGGCTATTTTCAGACATAGTTAGATTCAGCTTAGTATTTTGAGTTTGATATTTCTTTTGTATTAAACTCTCAGATTTGATATATTCAGTTATAGTATTTGGGTATTCCCATCTCTTCAGTTTATCTATGATTTAGCTTCCGCATTAGTTTATTTTCTTTAGTATGCTCATGATCATGCCAACAGGGTTAGCTTGGGATCACTTGTGGTCCTAGGTCCCGTGTCCGCGTCTTGGGGGTAGCTCGGGGAGTGACACCAAAAGACCATATAGGCCTAAGAGAAAACTAACGGAATGTACTTGTTATAATTGTGGAAAATTAGGACACATAGCTAAAGATTGCAAATTACTTAAAAATCCAAAGAAAAAAATATCAGAAATACTAGTAGACAACGAAAAATATATACCAATAGAGTATATAAATTATGAATTAGAAAGCGATGATAGCATATATGAATTATCAGAAAACGAAACAAACAAAATGAAAAATAATTCAGTAATAGGATCAGATAATGAATACTATATAAATGACTAAAACAGATATACAAATAGTAACTAAAGAAAAATATCAAGATGAAGAATCAACAGAACAAAAAATAATATTTGATAATAATATATTTGAACAAATAAAAGGGAAAGAATTAGACCTAAGCGTAGAAAAAATATTCGAAATACCAACAATAAGAAATTGTTTTAAACGACAAAAAGAAGAATATTATGTAGTAAGTCAAAGAGAACATATCATAGATTGCAAATACATCAAAAGAAAGACTAAAATACCAATAATAAACAAACGAATAATCAATAAAGAAATACAAGATATTAAGGCTAAAAACCAATTAAATATGTATATTTTGGAGGATCAGAAATACTAATAAAAACATGTTTTAGAGAAGGAATAGATACACCCATAGAAATATACTTAGCGGATGATAGAATTATACAACCCATAGAAAAAAAGTATAATAAGTGCAGTAAAAGGTAATCTCACATATCAAAAATTTAAATTTATAATAAGTGATAACTACTCAATAGCAATAAATGACAGAAACATAGATAAATCACTAGTATTATATTGAAAAATGTTAGGGATAGAACTAGCCCCAGGAAGTAAAATATTTACAGCTAGATGTAAAAACTTATATGTTTTAACAACAAAACATAAAATAACAGCAAAAAATAAAATAAAAAAAATAAAAATAGAAGATCCTTTTGAAAGGATAGTTACAATCATAGATAATAATGATTATAGTTATAATGAGATTGATATAGAAGAAGATTTAGAAATAGTAGAAGAAAGATTAAGCACATCAAAAAGAATAAACCATGAAATACCCCAAATATCATCAAAAATGAGTACCTCAAGAAGAATAGATAAAACTCCATAAAAATCAATGGAAGAAGAAATAAAACCATATCATTACTACATAACGAGAGTAATGGAACAATGAAAATATCTAATATTAATAAATACAGGACAAGAAGAAAATTATATTACAAGAGAATTAGTAACAGAAGATGAGATAATAACTACTGAACAATTATGCCCTAAACTACCAAAGACATTAATATATACCGAAGAAACTACAAAAAAGGAAATAATCATTGGAGGAGTACCAATAGTAATAAAGTTTAAAATATATCAAGGAGATAAAAATATCACTTTAGAAATAAAATTGCTAGAACAAGTAAAATCATATAATCTAGAAGACAAACAGTTGACAATAAATTATGAAAATAAAAGTGTAATAATAAAAAGAACTTTAATATGATAAAAATATGAAAATATATATACTTGCAAAGATAATAATAGAGGGATATTACAACATATATTATATGTCAATGATAGATACAGAAGCAGAAGCTAATATATGTAAATACAATTGTTTAACAGAAGAAAAATGGAAAAATTTAAAAACACCGATAGTAGTAACAGGATTTAATAATGAAGGGAGCATGATCACATATAAGGCAAAAAATATAAAAATACATATATGGGATAAGATATTAACTATATAAGAAATGTATAACTTCGAACTTACAACAAAAGATATGCTATTAGGAATGCCATTTTTAGAAAAATTATACCCACATATAATAAAAAAAAAACACTGGTGGTTCACAACACCATGTAAACAAAAAATAGGAGCAAAAAAATTAAATAACAAAAAACGAAAAACAACAAAATGGATAAAAGGAAGTGAAAAATTTACACAAAAATTAGAAAATATAAAAGAAGAAGACCCTAAAGTAGAATTAATTATATTCTCTATAGATAAAGTAAAAATAATCTAAGATAAGTTAGAATTATTATATAGTGAAGATCCTTTACAAGGATGGGATAAACATAAAACAAAAGTAAAAATTGAGCTAATTGATAATAATAGTATAATAACCCAAAAACCATTAAAATATAATTTTAATGATTTAACAGAATTTAAGATACATATAAGTGAATTACTAGAAAAAGGGTATATACAAGAAAACAATAGCAAGCATACAAGCCCAACATTTATAGTAAATAAACATAGTGAACAAAAAAGAGGAAAAAGTAGAATGGTTATTGATTATAGAAATTTAAATGCAAAAACTAAAACATATAATAACCCAATACCAAATAAAATATTAAAAATAAGACAAATACAAGGATATAATTACTTTAGTAAATTTGACTGCAAATCAAGTTTTACCACTTAAAGTTAGAAGAAGAATAAAAAAAACTTACAGCATTTACAGTACCACAAGGACTTTATGAATGGAATGTATTACCATTTGGATATAAAAATGCACCAGGTAGATATCAACACTTTATTTATAACTATTTTAAATAACTAGACAATTGTGTAGTATATATTGATGATATATTACTATATTCTAAAACCCAGGATGAACACATAAGATTGTTAGAAAAATTCATACATATTATAGAATATTCAGGCATAAGCCTAAGTAAAAAGAAAGCAGACATAATGAAAAGCCAAATAGAATTCCTAGGAACACAGATAGATAAAAATGGAATAAAAATGCAAACGCATATAGTACAAAAAATAATTAACTCAAATGAACAGCTAGATACAAAAAAGAAATTACAATCATTCTTAGGACTAGTAAATCAAGTAAGAGAATACATACCAAAATTAGCAGAAAATTTAAAACCATTACAGCAAAAATTAAAGAAAGATGTAGAATACCAGTTTGATAAAAAAGACCACACACAAATACAAAAAGTAAAATTATTATGTAAAAACCTACCTAAACTATATTTTTCGGATGAAAACAAAAAATTTACTTATATAGTAGAATCAGACATCAGTGAAAAAAGTTATGGAGGAGTCTTAAAATACAAGTATGATAAAGAAAAAATAGAACATCATTGTAGATATTATTCAGGAATATTTACTAATGCAGAAATAAGATGGGAAATAAATAGGAAAGAATTATACTCAGTGTATAAATATTTACTATCATTTGAACCATATATTATATATAATGAATTTATTATAAGGACAAATAACACACAAGTAAAATGGTGGCTAATAAGAAAAATACAGGATTCAATAACTACAAAAGAAATGAGAAGATTGGTATTAAATATATTAAATTTTATAGTAACTAGTGAAGTAATAAAAACTGACAAGAATGTTATTATAGATTACTTATCAAGACAAAGCTACTCAAACTGAGAAAGAAAATACAATTGAAGATATACTCAAAGTCATTACTACACTTTGTATCAAAGTGGACAGTATGGACAATGAGATACAAAAGCTAAAGACTAATGAAGATAATCTGAAGTCTAAAGCTAGCCAACATGACTATAAAAATGTGGAGCTAAGTCGATCGGAAGACTTTAAAAATCCAGAGCTAAGAGGTGACGTTGGGAAACACCTTAAAACCCATAATGTTTGCTTAAATACAGCTGCAGGTACAAGTAAACAAGATAGTGAAAAACAACATAAGAATGCAAACTTAAACCAGCTATTTGAAAAACCATTTACACCAAAAACGTCAAGAAACACATTGACTATGGAACCACAAACCTCTACATATGAATATAGTCTGCACAACAAGAAAAAATTATATAACCATGTTACGAGAACTTATATTGAAAATATATACAAAATACAAACTTATTTGAACCTTAACCCTAGATCCACTACAACTAAAGAACCATATCAAGACTACCTGATAGCATCCAAGGAAGCTCTACTCCATTGAAGGACAAGGATGAAGCTTTAGAAACCCCAAGGAGGCCCATAACAAGATATCAAACCAAGGAGTTCAATGATAAGCTCAATGGGCTTTAATCGCTGATCCAAAGGTGTTTTATTGGGGAAGAAGAGCTCAAGCCTAAGGAAGCGGAATTGTCCAAATGCTACAATTATTTGGTGGCCCAAATTCAAACCCAAGATGAGGAATTTTAAGGCCCAATTTTGTGCAAATAAGGTCAAGAATGTACCAAAGAATCAGCCACAACAAGAGCTGCTTTCAGCCCAAGTTTTGAGAGAAGACTAGTCAAACTTTCCAAGATTGTCAAGATTCTTTTCCTAGTTGGGATTTACCTTATTTCTTTATTTATATATAGGTTATTAATATTTTCCTTAGTCTATTTATGGTCTCCTAAGTACCATCTAATGCTTTTCTAGAAGTATTAAATTTGTTCCTAGTTAGGTTACTTTATTTCCTTTCTAAAGTAGGATTCCTTATAATTGTCTTTCTAGGGTTTGGCTGACCTTTTAGCCTCTTATAAGGGGTCTTGGACGTGGTTCCCCCTTCTCCTATATATAGGAGTCCTTTTTTATTCATTAAAGACAATTTAGATTGATATTAATAATATTTGAGAGAGTTCTTTGAACCTTTGTGACTTGTTCTTTGAGAATTTATCGTTAAACCTTTACTAGTTTCATAATTTAAGGTATAAAGTAAATTCTTCTTGTGATATCTTTGGTTTCTTTTTGGTATTCTTTAGAAGGTGATTAGTTTCTACATACTAATTATTGTCTTTAGTTACTCATAAAGCGGTCAAGATCCGAATCTATTGTTTTGATTCGTTTTCTCAAAAGGCGTTAGATTTCTTCCATAAATCTATACGTTGTTACTTGGATCTTTTCAAGACCTTAGAACATCTAATCCTTGGAAATTCGTGAATCTTTCCTTCGAATTTCCCATATCTTTAGTTAGTTGTTTTTTGTTTCTTTTCTTTGTGCTTCCGCATTCTAATATTCAATTCTCTATTTGTGATCTCCTTAACCTTGCTGTTATCAAGTGGTATCAGAGCGGTTCTATCAAGATTTCGTTTTTGATAAATCTTGGGATTTCTTCTTATATTAGAGCAAAAAAAAAAACTGTAACGTAAACAGTAGCTTTAAAAAAAATACTGTGGCATGAACAAAAAAAATAAAATAAAAATTACAGTAGCGTGAACAAAAAAAAAGTTATAACTTGCTCTTTAAGAAATTTGATTACTTGGAAATTTGATTACTTGGTACCCAAGAAAGTTTATTACTAGCTATTCAAGAAATCTTATTACTTGCTCTCCAAATTTTGCATAAATTTGTTTCCAAGCAAGAAGGTAGCAAGAAGAGGGGATTTTAGATCTTTAAGAATAAGGGAATTTTTTTTTTCTTGTTCTTATAATTCTAAAATAAGTTCCTTTTTATTCGTGTTTTGTTTCAACTAAATCCTACCTGTTCTAGGACTAGTTCTTTACTTTCTTTTTGTACCCCAAGATTCCATACCTTATTACTATGAACTTGATACACGTTTTGGTTTAATTATAAATCTACAAAGTATTCTCGTTCAAAGGTTATTTTGAGTGGAAAAAAGCAAGTGTGGGTGAGTTTAAAAGAGGATAAAAGCCATATTAAAAGTGTGATACTTGATCATTTTTTTTAGATGTCTAATTCAGGTGGTGATAAGGAAAGGGCTCGTTTAGAAGCCGATGTCAAAGGAAGGAACGACTTCACTCTTCAAGCTATGCACCAATAATTTGAGAGATGGACCCTTCAATTTCAAGAGATGAGGGATATGATTATCGAGCAAAATGACACCATAGTTGCAATTAGGAGGGAGAATGATGTTGTACCCCCAAATAATGTTAGACCCCAAGGTAGAAGGAATGTACCCCATATCCCTTTTGTAAATCATAAATATGATAATGATGATTTTGATGTTGAATTTAATCTAGAAAGAAGAGAAAGGAGGGGACAAAGAGGTAGAGTAGAAGATGATAATATAAGTAGTATAAAGATGAAGATGTCATCTTTCAAGGGGACAAGGGATCCAAACTTGTACCTTGATTGGGAGAGACGAGTTGAAGCCATCTTTGATTGCCATAACTACTCTGAGGGTAAGAAAGTTAAACTTGATGTTGTTGAGTTTTCTGATTATGCTGTTTCTTGGTGGAAAAAGCTTGTTAGGGACAGATTGCAAGAGGAGCTACCACCTATTGCTATGTGGGAATAGATGAAGAGGGTAATGAGAAAGTGATTTATTCCATCATACTTCCAAAGAGATCTACAGTCTCGCCTTCAACACTTGAAGTAAGGCTCCATATCGATGGATGAGTACTTCAAAAGCATGGATATGGCTATGATCCAAGCTAACTGCATAGAGGAAGAAGAGGCTACAATAGCTAGATTTTTAAATGGTTTAAATACATAAATAGATAATGTAGTAGAGATACAACAATATGTAACTTTAGATGAGTTAGTTGATTTGTTTGTAAAAGTTGAAAAACAAATTGAGAAAAAGCGGCAAAATAACTCATGGAGAAGTCGACCAAACACTATCTCTAAGAAGCCATGGTCAACTCAAGAGGGGAAAGCTCCTTCCAAACCTCAAGAGGATAGAGGTAAAGGTAAAGTTGAGGAGGGAGGTAAAACCTTTAATCCTAAATCTTCTTAACCTTCAAGTTCTATTCAATGTCACAAATATCATGGAAGGGGGCATATGATGCATGAATGTCCAAGTAGAAGAACCATCCTACTTAGAGAGAATGGAGAATATGAGAGTGAAAAAAGTGAGGGGGAAGAAGAAGAGGGAAAAGATATAAGTGAGGAAGATGATTTGGAATTGCCTAATGATGGTATAATTAGGGTGGTTCGGAGAATTATGACTATCAATTTGGGTAGTGTTGATGAAGGGCAGAGAGAGAATTTGTTTCATACTAGGTGTGGGATAAAAGTGAAGACTTATTCTATGATTATTGATGAGGGAAGTTGTGCAAATGTGGTGAGTTCATACTTGATGGATAAATTAAGAATTGCATGCATGAAGCGCTCTACCCCATATAGGCTCCAATGGTTGAATGATTGTGGAGAAGTAAAAGTAAACAAAAAATGCATGATTTCATTCAATGTTGGTAGGTATGAAGATGAAATTCTTTGTGATGTAGTTCCAATGCAAGCATGTCATGTTTTACTTGGCCGACCTTGGCAGTATGATAGGGATACTACTCATCATGGGAGAAAGAATAGGTATAGTCTTCTGCATAATGGTAAGAAGTATACTCTTGCACCATTATCTCCTTCTCAAGTGTTTGAAGATAAAAAACGATTGAGGGAAACAATGGGAAAACAAAAGGGAGAGGTAAAAAGTGAGCTTGAGGGAAAAGAAAAAGGCCAAGAGATAGAAAAAAAAAAGATGGCCGAGAAAAAGAAAGAGAGGGCAGCGATCTAAGTAAAGAGGTAAAAGAGGGTGTGAGTAAAAAAATAAAATGTTTTGGTGAGAGGAAAGAGGCTAAGGAAAAGAAAAATGAGAGTCTTTATATAAAAAAGCCAAAGAGTGTTTGAATGCTAGGAGAGAGGGGTTGTCCATAATACTACTTACTTACAAAGAAGTATTGATTAATTTTGAACAACTAACTCCTTCTTTGCCAAATAGTGTTTCTTCTTTTTTGCAGAATTTTGAAGATGTTTTTCCTGATGACACCCCAAAGGGATTGCCACCTTTGAGAGAGATTGATCACCAAATAGACTTTGTGTCTGGGTCTCAACTTCCTAATAGGCCTGCCTATAGGAGCAATCCTGAAGAGACCAAAGAATTACAAAGGCAAGTTGAAGAATTACTTGAAAAGGGATTTGTTCGAGAGAGTATGAGCCCATGCTCTGTTCCAGTCCTATTGGTCCCCAAAAAGGATGGAACATGGAGGATGTATGTAGATTGTCGAGCTATCAACAAGATAACGGTAAAGTATCACCATCCTATCCCTCGTCTTGATAACATGTTAGACCAACTGTATGGTTCCAAAATCTTTTCTAAAATTAATCTAAAGAGTGGTTACCATCAGATTCGTATGAATCCTGGAGATGAATGGAAAACTGCTTTTAAGACCAAATATGGACTTTATGAGTGGTTAGTTATGCCCTTTGGCTTGACTAATGCATCAAGCACTTTTATGAGACTAATGAATCATGTTTTTAAACATTTCCATGGAAAATTTATTGTGGTGTATTTTGATGACATCTTGATCTTTTCTCAAAATCTGGATGAACGCCTAGAGCACTTAAAACAAGTTTTTGAAGTTCTTAGAAATCAGCGCTTATTTGCTAATCTAAAAAAATGTACTTTCTGTGTGGATCGTGTGGTTTTCTTAGAATTTGTGGTCAGTTCTAAGGGAGTTAAAGTAGATGATGAGAAAATCAAGGCAATAAAAGAATGGCCTAAACCTAATAGTGTAACTGAAGTTAGGAGTTTTCATGGACTTGCTAGTTTTTATAGGAGGTTTGTGCGAGACTTTAGCACCATTGCTGCTCCTTTAACTGAAGTTATTAAAAAAGATATGGTTTTTACATGGGGAAAGGAACAAGATGATGCATTTAACTTGCTGAAGGATAAATTGTGTTCTGCTCCTCTTTTGCAATTGCCTGATTTTTCTAAGTCTTTTGAAGTTGAGTGTGATGCCTCTGGTAAGGGCATAGGTGCAGTTTTGATGCAAGACTCCAATCCAATTGCCTACTTTAGTGAAAATCTAAGTGGAGCAACATTGAACTACTCAACTTATGATAAGGAGCTATATGCCTTGGTAAGGGCATTAGCTACATGGCAGCACTACTTGTGTCCTCGAGAATTTGTGGTCAAGACTGATCATGAGTCATTAAAATGCTTGAATATCCAAGGTAAACTTAGTCGTAGGCATGCTAAATGGGTAGAGTTTATTGAAACTTTTCCTTATGTAATTGCTTACAAACAAGGAAAGGAGAATGTGGTTGCTGATGCACTCTCAAGAAGGCATGTTTTGATCTCTACTCTTACTTCAAAGTTGTTGGGTTTTGACCAAATCAAGTTCCTCTATGCTAATGATTCTGATTTTGGTGAGATTTTTGATGAATGTAAGTTAGGTCCTTTTGAGAAATTTAATCTTCAAGATGAATTTCTATTCAAGGAAAATAAATTATGTGTTCCTAACTGCTCGTTGCGTGAACTATTTGTTAGGGAAGCACATTGTGGAGGGTTAATGGGACATTTTGGTGTACCCAAACCATTGGAAATACTTTTTGAACATTTTTATTGGCCTAGCTTGAGAAAGGATGTTGAAAAAGTGTGTTCTTATTGTCTTGAATGTAAGTAGGCTAAGTCTAGAACATTGCCACATGGTCTTTATACTCCTTTACCTATTTCTAATTCCCCTTGGATTGATATTTCTATGGATTTCATATTAGGGCTGCCAAGGACTAAGTATGGTAAGGATAGTATATTGTGGTAGTAGATAAATTTCCTAAAATGGCTCAGTTTATCCTATGTAAAAAGACTAATGATGCATCTCATGTCGCTGACTTGTTTGTAAAGGAAGTGGTTAAATTGCGTGGAATACCTAGAACTATTGTTAGTGATAGGGATGCCAAGTTCTTAAGTCACTTTTGGAGAATTCTTTGAGGAAAGTTGGGAACTAAATTGCTATTTTCTACATCTTGTCACCCACAAACGGACGGGCAAACGGAAGTGGTTAATAGAACTTTAGGAAACATGTTGAGGGCTATTTTGAAAGGAAAGTTGACTTCTTGGGAAGATTACTTACCTATTGTAGAATTTTCTTATAATAGGACCTTCCATTCTTCTACTGGTAAGACTTCTTTTGAAGTTGTATATGGATTCAACCCCCTTACCCCCCTTGATTTATTGCCTTTGCCTACTAATGATTTTGCTAATCTTGATGGTAAGAAGAAGGCTGATATGATGGAGAAAATTCATGAACAAACAAGGCTTGCAATTGAAAAGAAGAATAAGGAAGTTGCATTGCGAAGGAATAAGGGCAGAAAATATGTTGCTTTTAAACCTGGTGACTTATTTGGGTGCATATGAGAAAGGAAAGATTTCCTTCCAAAAGAAAGACCAAACTAGATCCTAGAGGAAGTGGGCCATACAAAGTCCTTGAAAGGATTGGAGACAATGCTTATAAACTTGATCTTCCTGGTGAGTTCCAAGTTAGTGCTACTTTTAATGTTTCTGATCTTTTGCATTTTGATGCAGTTTTGAATTCGAGGACGAATTCTCTTCAAGAAGAGGGGAATGATAGCATCCAAGGAAGCTCTACTCCATTGAAGGACAAGGATGAAGCTTTAGAAACTCCAAAGAGGCCCATAACAAGATCTCAAACCAAGGAGTTCAACGATAAGCTCAATGGGCTTCAATCGCTGATCCAAAGCTGTCTTATTGGGGAAAAAGAGCTCAAGCCCAAGGAATAGGAATTGTCCAAATGCTACAATTATTTGGTGGCCCAAATTCAAGCCCAAGATGAGGAATTTTAAGGCCCAATTTTGTGCAAATAAGGTCAAGAACAGTCCAAGAATCAGCCACAACAAGAGTTGCTTTCTGCCCAAGTTTTGAGAGAAGACTAATCAAACTTTTCAAGATTGTCAAGATTCTTTTCCTAGTTGGGATTTACCTTATTTCTTTATTTATATATAGGTTATTAATATTTTCCTTAGTCAATTTATGGTCTCCTAAGTATCATTCAATGCTTTCCTAGAAGTACTAAATTTGTTCCTAGTTAGGTTACTTTATTTCCTTTCTAGAGTAGGATTCCTTGTAATTGTCTTTCTAGGGTTTAGCTGACCTTTTAGCCTCTTATAAGGGGTCTTGGACGTGGTTCCCCCTTCTCCTATATATAGGAGTCCTTTTTTATTCATTAAAGACAATTTAGATTGATATTAATAATATTTGAGAGAGTTCTTTGAACCTTTGTGACTTGTTCTTTGAGAATTTATCGTTAAACCTTTACTAGTTTCATAGTTTAAGGTATAAAGTAACTTCTTCTTGTGATATCTTTGGTTTCTTTTTGGTATTCTTTAGAAGGTGATTAGTTTCTACATACTAATTATTGTCTTTAGTTACTCATAAAGCGGTCAAGATCCGAATCTATTGTTTTGATTCGTTTTCTCAAGTAAAGGCGTTAGATTTCTTCCATAAATCTATACGTTGTTACTTGGATCTTTTCAAGACCTTAGAACATCTAATCCTTGGAAATTCGTGGATATTTCATTCGAATTTCATATATCTTTAGTTAGTTGTTTTTTGTTTCTTTTCTTTGTGCTTCCGCATTCTAATATTCAACTCTCTATTTGTGATCTCCTTAACCTTGCTGTTATCACTACCTAACCCAAAAATTACAAGGTTATAATAAGTTAATCGCACAACCAAAAACTAACGCCAATTTAGTAAGAACATGTTACAATTATGGACTATTAAATATCGTATATATATATGATGGAGAAGAGATAAGTGGAATACTAGAACTACACAAAGCATTCGTCACATATAAAAGAGTTACAAAAGGAAACTTATTTTATATAAAGTTTTATACAGCACCAGCGGAGATATTATATGAAGAGATAAAATCTCTGATTCAAGTTATTAAGATCGGACTAACCAAAGACATGATTATACCTGAGATATTGGACAACATGAAGAAATACAAAAAATAGAGATACCAAGTTTTTATGCCAATAAAAGAATAATTGGTATATCAACTATTATACAAGAGTTGGCAAACAATTATTTAAACGAAAATGCTATATGGAGTTACTACTCTAGCGACCAGTTAATGATATATTCAAATTCAAGAGAACTAAGGAAAGCAAATATGGATGAAGTCCAGAGATGGATTTTATCATTATTAAAACCAGAAGAAAGACCTATGACAAGAGCACTCAAAGCAGGATTTATTTCGCCAGAACTATTAACCAGGTATTGCAAGCTAATTGGACACAAATACTCTGATTATGTATGTACAAAATGTAATGGAGAAGACAACGTGATTACAGATGTCCAGCTAGAATAAAGTCTAAAGAGATAAAAGGATAAAGGAGAGAGTCGTAGATAAAGAGATAAGGCAAAGAAGACATATTTTGCCAAAAAAGTCAAAAGAAAATAGAACCATGTAAAAATGTCATAAAGTAAATAGTACTATGTAATAAAGTCATGAAGTAGGTACATTATTGTGCGTTATAGGTGCATTATTGTGCATTATTAATAGGACAAGTATAAAAGTAGTAGGTATGCATTATTGTAAAGTAAGTTGGTAGTGCACTATTGTGCAATAAGTAGTATAGTATGCATTATTGTGTATTACTATAGACGGAGGATAGAAATTCCTTTCTATATAAAGTAAGGTACATGTAAATTAATAATAAAAGGAATTAAGCTTTCATAAAAAACACTCTAAAAAATTTAAGATATTCATACTTATTAGATAATGGAACAACCTTCAAATATCATGGATAAGCAAGAGGCAAAGGTATATTGTTCAAAAAAATATGCAGAACTAATTTCATATATTCCTGAATATCATATATATGATTGAATAAATTTATGTTAGTTATTATGTATTAGAATTATTTGAACCATGATTTCTAGTTTATTAGCACACTGGAAACAGGGAGAAAACTTCTATACTATGCCATCCTAATGTTGAAACCAGTAGCAAGGAAAGCCGTTTAGGGGAGTAAACAAAGTTGAGGCGCTGATAAGAAGGAAGTATCCGCTAAAGTACGATGCTAGTAGTGACAGGAGAACATGATAAACAGATAATCTAGTTCATAATGATCAATTTAATCAATTATGAATATGATAGGAAGGAATAATTGAAAATAAAAACCTGCATTATAAAGAACATGACTACACACATGCATGATGAAATGATAAAAAACTATGAAACTTTAATCTTATATAAACTTAAAAGTATAGAGATAATTGAATTAAGAAGAATCATATGGGAAAAAATATTTAATGATAACGAATCAGAAAATATATTAAACCAACAATGGTATGAAATAGACCTACATGATTTAGACCTCGAAAGAATAGAATGGTATGATTTAGAAATAAATTCAAATTAAAATGAACTACGAATATTTACAATATTGGATAGAAGCTATGGAAAATATAAAACTATTAGAACAATTAATGGAAAATAATTTATATATGTACCTAAGAACCCAAGATATGTTATACCTAGAATATATCATAAATAATATTAAAGAGATATCAAGATTAAGACACTTAGCAAAATAATATTATAATAAAATCTTTAAAATGAATTCCTCACCTACCAAAAATGGTACACCTACCAAAAAAGTCATGAAATCCTCACCTACCACACTACCAAAAATATCTTAGTATATCATGGATTTATCACCTACCAATAAAATGAATTCCGTACCGAAAAATGGTCGTCCACAATAAAAGAGGTAAAGATGAATCACATAACATACTCCTAACCATATCCATTAATGTACGATTGCGCCTTTCACCCACACCATTTTGTTGTGGTGTGCCTAGCATTTTGTATTTAGCACATGTGTTATGCTTTTCTATGACATAGTACTGATCGATGAGACGCGGGACAGAGTTAATGCGAGGCTGGAGGTGTGGAGACGAACGCTGGAGTCCAAAGGTTTCAGGTTGAGTAGGACCAAAACGGAATACTTGGGGTGCAAATTCAGTGATGCAGTGGATGAGGCAGATGGGGAAGTGAAACTTGACTCACAGATCATTCCTAAGAAAGAAAGTTTTAAGTATCTTGGGGCTGTAATCCAAGGAAGCGGTGACATTGACGATGATGTCACACATCGCATAGGGGCTGCTTGGATGAAATGGAGGCTTGCTTCTGGAGTCCTGTGTGATAAGAAAGTTCCACCTAAACTTAAAGGTAAGTTCTACAGAGGTAGTTAGACCTACCTTGTTGTATGGAGCGGAGTGTTGGCCGAGTCAAAAACTCGCATGTTCAAAAATTGCATGTTGCGGAGATGAGGATGTTGAGATGGATGTGTGGGCACACTAGGAGCGATAAGATTAGGAACGAGGTTATCCGGGAGAAGGTGGGAGTGGCTCCCTGTGGTGGACAAGCCGAGGAAGCGAGAATGAGATGGTTTGGGCATGTGAAGAGGGGGAGCGCGGACGCTCCAGTGAGGAGGTGCGAGGGGGCTAGGGGTAGAGGGTACGCGGAGGGGTAGAGGTAGGCCTAGGAAGTATTGGGGAGAGGTGATTAGACAGGACTTGGCTCAGCTTCACATCACCGAGGACATGACTCTAGATAGGAAGGAGTGGAGGTCGCGTATTAAGGTTGTAGGTTAGTAGGGTTAGCGGGTTGTCTTTCCCTGTGAGGGTAGGGGTTGGTAGGGTTTGTAGTAGTCCTAGCCTGGTTCTTGTAGTTCTTGTCTGTGATTCTATAGTCTTATGGTGTTTACTGCGCTTCGCCTCTTCCAGTACTTGCTTGATGTTATTGTCTCCGTTGTTGATTATGCGCCTTTTTCTCTTAATGGATGTTATGTTTTATATAATGTCCCCTCTCCTCTTGCTTGGTTTGGATGTACTTGGGCCGAGGGTCCACCGGAAACAGCCTCTCTACCTCCACGAGGTAGTGGTAAGGTCTGCGTACACTTACCCTCCCCAGACCCCACTTTGTGGGATTCCACTGGGTATGTTGTTGTTGTTGTTGTTATGCTTTTCTAGGAATTTAGCAAATAGACTAGGGTGTTGTCCATTTTCATCATATCATCATTTTCACCTTTCTATCAAATTGTCTTTCAACATCATTAATAAATACCCAAGTATCCCCTAAGGGTTTCTTGAGGAAAGGAGTTAAGATAAAGAGGAAGGTAATGTATTGTATGCATTGAATGTGCCTAAAATGTTATAACTGACTCTATGTGCTATTATGAATGGTTTCCGTATGTATGATGATGTACGTGGTTTATATTGTGCCTATTGTACTAAATGTTCTTGAATTTTCTCTGAAAAGGCATGATGCATAGTTTCCAACTAAATGTCCTTTTAAAAGCATATTTTGCATGGTTATCATACTTAGTGCATTCTTGTACTAACACCATTCTTTTTCATCATTTTACACCAAGTGTAGGTGATGGTGACTAAAAGGTCTTTCCATGATGAGCTTGGCTTACTATTCCCAAGTTCGGGTGTGTCTTTAAAGATTCAAGGACCTTTATGTTAAAGAGTTTCCTTAAGTTCTATGTACTAGATAGTAGTTTCTTTTGTATTGTAAGGGTTGTGTCCATCTTGTGTTGTAGTCATGTTTTAAGATGGCTACCTTGAGACATAGTACTCCGATTTTGTATTAAAGGTTTAAATGAGGTGACTTTTAAGTCTTGTGTTATATTATGGAAAAGTTTTAAATTTTTTGCTAATTTTCTATGATAAATGCTATGACGAATGTTAAGGGATTATAGAAGACCTCCGAGAGGTCGAATACGCAAGTAACGACTAGGGGGTGCTCTCGGGTCGTTACACTATAGCACATGAAAATCGGCAAAATGACTGGTTTACGAGCTTCGGAGCTCATTTCACCTTGAAAATGAGTTAGTTGGCTGGTCGGGACCAACCGACTCAATACCTAAGGTCTTGACGGACGTCCACGAAAATTTTGGGAAAAATGACATCGCAAATCTAGATCACCAAAAAATACATTAACTATAGTACACAAAAATTGGCAAAATAGGGGGTTTACCCACTCCGGGGATCATTTGACCTTGACAATGGGCCATTTTCCTATCGACCGACCGGCTCCAAATCTAAGGTCTTGATGGACTTCCAAGAAAAATTTTGGCAAAAATGATGTCGAAAATTTGGATGACCAAAAGATCCTTGGACTAGCACAGAAAAATCTGCAAAACAGGGGGTTAACTGCTCTGGGGATCGTTTGAACTTGAAAATGGGCCGGCTTTCCCATCGGGACCAACCGGCTCCAAAGCTAAGGCCTTGCCAAACGTCCATGAAAAATTTTGGCAGAAATGACGTCGAAAATCTGGATCACCAAAAGATCCATTGACTATAGCACATAAAAATTGGTAAAATAGGGGGTTTAACTGCTCCGGGGATCATTTGACCATGAATATGAGCTGGTTTGCCCATCTGGACCAACCAAATCCATAGCTAAGGTGTTGACAAACATCCACAAATTTTTTTAGCTAAAATGACATCGAAAATCCAGATCACCAAAAGATCCATGGACTATATAGCACACGAAAATCAACAAAATCTAGGATTTACCTACTCTGGGGATTGTTTGACCTTGAAAATGGGCCTGTTTACCCGTTGGGACCAACCGGCTCCATAGCTAAGGTCTTGATGGACGTCCAAGAAAAATTTCACCAAAAATGACCTCGAAAATCTGAATCACCAAAAGTTTATCCATGGACTATAGCAAAGGAAAATAAGCAAAACGGGGGGTTTACCCAATTCGGAGCATCTTTGACCTTGAAAATGGCCGATTTGGTCGTCCGGATCAACCGACTCCATAGCTAAGGTCTTGACGGACGTCCAAGAAAAATTTCAGCAAAAAAGACGTCAGAAATATGGATCACCAAAAGATCCATGGACTATAGCACACGAAAATCAGCAAAACATGGGGTCTACCTTCTATTGGGCTTATTTAACCATGAAAACGGTCTAGTTTGCCCGTCTGGACTAATCGGCTCCATAACTAAGGTCTTGACGGATGTCCATCAAAAAATTTGGCAGAAAATGACATCAAAAATCTGGATCACCAAAAGATCCATGGACTATAGCGAAGGAAATTAGCAAAACGGGGGGCTTACCCGATCTGAGGTTTCTTTGAACTTAAAAATGGCCGATTTGCCCATTCGAACCAACCAACTACATAGCTAAGGTCTTTACAGATGTCCAAGAAAAATTTAAGCAAAAAAGACATCAGAAATCTAGATCACCAAAAGATCCACGGACTATAGCACACGAAAATTGGCAAAACAAGGTGTTTACCCACTCCGGGGATCATTTGACCTTGAAAATGGGTCGATTTTTCTGTTGAGATCAACTAGCTCCATATCTAATGTCTTGATGGACTTGCACGAAAAATTTCAGCAAAAATGACATAGAAAATTTGGATCACCCAAAAGATCCATAGACTATAGCACACGAAAATTGGTAAAACGGAGGGTTAACCGCTCTGGGGCTCATTTGACTTTGAAAATGGGCCAGTTTGCCCATTGGGACCAATGGCTCCATAGCTAAGGTCTTGACAGACGTCCATGAAAAAGTTCGACAAAAATGACGTCGGAAATCTGGATGACCAAAAGATCCATGGACTATAGCAAAGGAAAAATAGCAAAGCAGGGGGTTTGCCCGATCCGGGGGTTCTTTGACCTTGAAAATGGCCGATTAGCTAGACCGAACCATCCGACTCCATAGCTAAGGTCTTGATGTACGTCCAAGAAAAATTTCAGCAAAAAAGATGTCAAGAATCTGGATCACCAAAAGATCCATGGACTATCGCACACGAAAATCGGCAAAATAGGGGGTTTAGCTGATATAGGGCACATTTAATCATGAAAATGGTCCAGTTTGCCCATCTGGCTCCATAGCTAAGGTCTTGACGAATGCCCATGAAAAGTTTCAGCAAAAATGACGTCAGAAATCTGAATCACCAAAAGATCCATGGACTGTAGCACACGAAAATTGGCAAAATGGGGGGATTACCAGCTCCGGGTTTCATTTAACCTTGAAAATGGGCCGGTTTTCCCTTTGGGTCCAACAGGCTCCATAGTTAAGGTCTTGATGGACGTCCATGAAACATTTCAGCAAAAATGACCTTGGAAATTCAGATCACCAAAATATCCATGGACTATAGCACACAAAAATTGACAAAACGAGGGGTTTACTCATTCCAGGACTCCTTAGACCCTGACAATGGGCTGGTTTACCTATCGACACAAATCGACTCCATATCTAAGGTCTTGACGGATATCCATAAAAATTTTCAGTAAAAATGATGTTGAAAATCCGGATCACCAAAAGATCCATGGACTATAGCACATGAAAATTGGCAAAACGACTGGTTTACCTGCTTCGGGGCTCATTTCACCTTAAAAATGGGTTGGTTTGCCGGTCGAGACCAACCGACTCAATAGCTAAGGTCTTCACAGACGTCCACGAAAATTTTGGCAAAAATGACATCGCAAATCTAGATCACCAAAAAATACATGGACTATAGCACACAAAAATTTGCAAAATAGAGGTTAACTGCTCTTGGGCTCGTTTGACCTTGAAAATGGGCCTATTTGACCATCGGGACCAACCGACTCCATAGCAAAGTCTTGATGGAGTCCACTAAAAATTTTGGCAAAAATAACGTCGAAAATCTGGATCACCAAAATATCCATGGACTATAGCACACAAAAATTGGCAAAATAGGTGTTTTACCAGCTTCGGGGATTGTTTCACCTTGAAAATGCGTTGGTTTGCCTGTCGGGACCAACCGACTACATAGCTAAGGTCTTGATTGACGTCCACAAAAATTTCTGGAAAAATCACATCAGAAATATGGATCACCAAAAGATCCATTAGCAATAGAACATAAAAATTGAAAAAACGGGGGGTTTATCCACTCTGGGGCTCCTTTGACCTTGACAATGGGCAAGTTTTCTTGTCGAGACCAACCAACTCCATCCATAATGTCTTGCCGGACGTCCATGAATTTTTTTAGCAAAAATGACATCGTAAAATTGGATCACCAAAACATTCATGGACTATATAGCACACAAAAATTGGGAAAACGGGGGGTTTACCCGCTTGGGGGCTCATTTGACCCTGAAAATGGGCTACTTTGCCTTTCTGGACCAATCGACTCCATAGCTAAGGTCTTGCCAGATGTCCATGAAAAAGTTTGGCAAAAAATGGGGGGTTTTCCCACTTCGGGGCTCATTTGCCTTTAGAATGGGCCGGCTTTCCCATTAGGACCAATCGGCTCCAT
The DNA here is from genome assembly GCA_029007595.1 of Solanum commersonii. Taxonomy (NCBI): domain Eukaryota; kingdom Viridiplantae; phylum Streptophyta; class Magnoliopsida; order Solanales; family Solanaceae; genus Solanum; species Solanum commersonii. The sequence continues at coordinate 1,382,555 of JAJTWQ010000129.1, read as the reverse complement.
AGATTAAGTCTTTACGGACGTCCATGAATTTTTTTGGCGTAAATGACATTGAAAATCTGGATCTCCAAAAGATCCATGGACTATAGCAAATGAAAATCGATAAAACGGGCTGTTTACCCGCTTAGGGGATCGTTTGACCTTGAAAATAGGCCGGATTTCCCATCGGGACAAATAGGCTCCACAGCTAAGGTCTTAACGGATATCCACAAAAACGTTTAGTAAAAATGACGTCAAAAATCTAGATCACCAAAAGATCCAGTGTTTATAGCACACGAAAATTGGCAAAACGGGTGGTTTACCCATTTCGGGGCTCATTTGACATTGAAAATGGTCCGGTTTGCCAGTCGGGACCAATCGGCTCCATGGCTAATGTCTTGATGGATGTCCACAAAATATTTTGGCATAAATGACGTCAAAAATGTGGATCACCAAAAGATCCATTGACTATAGCACACAAAAATTGGCAAAATGGGAGGTTTATTATCTCTAGGGATCGTTTGACCCTGAAAATGGGCCGATTTGCCAATCGTGACCAATCGGTTCCATATTTAAGGTCTTGACAGACATCCATGAAAAAATTTAGCAAAAAATGACGTCAGAAATCCAGATCACCAAAAGATCCTTGGACTAGAGCAAAGGAAAATTTGCAAAACGGGGGGTTTACCTGATCCGAGTCTTGTTTGAACTTGAAAATGGCCGATTTGCCCATCCGGACCAACCGACTCCATAGATAAGGTCTTGACGAATGTCCAAAAAAAATTTCAGCAAAAGAGATGTCGAAAATCTACATCACCAAAAGATCCATGGACTATAGCACACGAAAATCGGCAAAACGGAGGGATTACCAGCTTTGGGGCTGATTTCACCTTGAAAATGGGTTGGTTTGCTGGTCAACACCAACCGACTCAATAGCTTAGGTCTTGACGGACGTCTAGAAAAATTTTAGCAAAATTGACATCGCAAATTTGGATCACCAAAAAATACATGGAATATAGTACAGAAAAATTGGCAAAACAAGGGGTTTAAACACTCCGGGAATCATTTGACCTAGACAATGGGCCATTTGCCTATCGAGACCAATCGGCTCCATATCTAAGGTCTTGATAGACTTCTAAGAAAAATTTCTATAAAAATGACGTCAAAAATCTGGATGACCAAAAGACCTTGGACTAGCACACAGAAATTTACAAAATGGGGGGTTTACCTGCACTGGGTATCGTTTGAACTTGAAAATGGGCTGGCTTTTCCATCGGGACCAACCGGCTCCAAAGCTAAGGTCTTGTCGAACTTCCATGCAAAAGTTCGGCAAAAAATGATGTCGGAAATCTGGATCACCAAAAGATCAATGGACTATAGCACATGAAAATTGGCAAAATGTCTGGTTTACCAGCTTCGGGATCATTTCACCTTGCAAATGGGTCAGTTTGCTGGTCGGGACCAACCGACTCAATAGCTAAGGTCTTGACGGATGTCCACAAAATTTTATCAAAAATGATATCACAAATCTGGATTACCAAAAAATACATGACTGTGGTACACAAAAATTGGCAAAACAAGGGGGTTTACCCACTTTGGGGATCATTTGACCTTGACAATGGGCCATTTGTCTATCGAAACCAACCGACTCCATATCTAAGGTCTTGACAAAATTCCAAGAAATTTTTTGGCAAAAATGACGTCAATAATCTGAATGACCAAAAGTTTATCCCTGGACTAGCACACAAAAATCTACAAAATTGGGGGCTTACCTACTCCGGGGATTGTTTGAACTTGAAAATGGGCTGGCTTTCCCATCGGGACCAATCGGCTTCAAAGCTAAGGTCTTGTGAAACGTCCGTGAATTTTTTTGGCAAAAATGATGTCTTAAATTCATATCACCAAAAGGTCCATGAACTATAACACACCAAAATCGGCAAAATGGGGTGGTTACCCACTCTGGGGATCGCTTGACCTTGAAAATGGGTCTGTTTTCCTATCAAAACCAATCGGATCCATAGCAAATATCTTGATGGACTTGTACAAATTTTTTAGCAAAAATAACATCAAAAATCTGGATCACCCAAAAGATCCATAGACTATAGCACACAAAAATTGGTAAAACTAAGGTTGAACCGCTTCGAGGCTCGTTTAACCTTGAAAATGGGCCGGTTTGCCCATTGTGACCTACCCGCTCCATAGCAAAGGCCTTGATGGACGTCCATGAAAAATTTCCGCAAAAATGACGTCAAAAATTTGGATCACCAAAAGATCCATGGACTATAGCACACAAAAATTGGCGAAATGGGTGGTTTACCAACTTCGGAGTTCATTTCACCGTGAAAATGGGCCAGTTTACCCATTGGTTCCGAATGACACCATTGCTAAGGTCTTGACAGACGTCCATTAAACATTTTGGCAAAAATGACCTTGGAAATACAAATCACCAAAATATCCATGAACTATAGCACACATAAATTAGCAAAACAAGGGCTTTACCCACTTCGGGGATCCTTTGACCTTGACAATGGGCTGGTTTACCTATCGAGACAAACCAACTCCATATCTAAGGTCTTGATAGATGTCCATGAATTTTTTTGGTAAAAATGACGTCGAAAATGCGGATCACCAAAAGATCTATGGACTATAGCACATGAAAATCAACAAAATGGCTAGTTATCCAGCTTCGGGGCTCATTTAACCTTGAAAATGGGTTGGTTTGCCAGTCGGGACCAACCGACTTAATAGATAAAGTCTTGACGGACGTCTACAAATTTTTTTCCAAAAATGAGATCGCAAATCTGGATTACCAAAAAATACATGGACTATAGTACACAAAATTTGGCAAAACAGGGGGTTTACCCACTCCGAGGATCATTTGACCTTGACAATGGGCCATTTGCCTATCGAGACCAACCGGCTCCATATCTAAGGTCTTGAAGGACTTCTAAGAATTTTTTTGGCAAAATTGACGTCGAAAATCTGGATGACCAAAAGATCCTTGGACTAGCACACAAAAATCTACAAAATAGGGGGTTTACCTACTCATGGATCGTTAGAACTTGAAAATGGGTTGGCTTTACCATCGGGACCAACCGGCTCCAAAGCTAAGGTCTTGTCGAACGTCCATGAAAATTTTTGACAAAAATGCCATCAGAAATCTGGATCACCAAAAGATCCATGGATTATAGAACACGAACATGGGCAAAAACAGAGGGTTTAACCACTTCAGGGATCATTTGACCATGAAAATGGACTGGTTTGCCCGTCTGGACAAATCGACTCCATAGCTAAGATGTTGATGGACTTTCACGAAAAATTTCAGCAAAAATGACATCAAAAATTCGAATCACCAAAATATCCATGGACTATATAACACACAAAAATTGGCAAAATCAGGGGTTTACCAGCTCTGGGGATCATTTGACCGTGAAAATGGGTCAGTTTGCCCATCGAGTCCAATCTGGTCTAAAGCTAAGGTCTTGATGGATGTCCATGAAATTTTTTGGCAAAAATGAAGTCGGAAATTCGGATCACCAAAAGATCCATGGACTATAGCAAAGGAAAATTAGCAAAACAGGGGGTTTAACTGATCCGGGGCTTCTTTGACTTTGAAAATTGCCAATTTGCCTGTCCGGACCAATTGACTCCATAACTACGGTTTTGACGGACGTCCAAGAGAAATTTTAGCAAAAAAGACATCGAAAATCTGGATCAGCAAAAGATCCATGGACTATAGCACACGAAAATCGGCAAAATAAGGTGTTTACCCACTATGGGGATCGTTCGACCTTGAAAATGGGTTGGTTTTCCTGTTGAGACCAATCGGCTCCATAGGTAATGTCTCGATGGACATGCACGAAAAAAATTGGCAAAAATGACATCGGAAATCCGGATCACCCAAATGATCCATGGACTATAGCAAACAAAAATTAGTAAAAGGGAGGGGTTAACCGCTCTGAGGATCGTTTGACTTTGAAAATGGGCCAATTTACCCGTCGGGACAACCGGATCCATAGCTAAGGTCCTGACGGACGTCCATGAAAAAGTTTGGCAAAAATGACATCGAAAATCTGAATCACCAAAAGATCCATGGAGTATATCAAAGGAAAATTAGCAAAGAGGGGTGTTTACCCTATTCGGGGGTTCTTTGACCTTCAAAATAGCTGATTAGCCCGACCGGACCAACAGACTCCATAGCTAAGGTCTTAACGGACGTCCAAGAAAAATTTCAGTAAAAAAGACGTCAAAAATCTGGATCACCAAAAGATCCATGGACTATCGCACACAAAAATAGGAAAAACAGGGGGTTTAGCTGCTACGGGGTTCATTTAACCATGAAAATGGTCCAATTTTCCCGTTTGGACAAATTGTCTCCATAGCTAAGGTCTTGACGAACGTCCACGAAATTTTTTGGCAAAAATTATGTCAGATATTTGGATCACCAAAAGATCTATGGACTGTAGCACATGAAAATTGGCAAAACGGGGGGGGGGGGGGTTTACCAGCTCTAGGTTTCATTTGACCTTGAAAATGGGCCAGTTTTCCCGTTAGGTCCAACAGGCTCCATAACTAAAGTCTTGACAGACGTCCATGAAACATTACGACAAAACTGACCTTGTAAATTCAAATAACCAAAATATCCATGGACTATAGCACACAGAAATTGGCAAAATGAGGGGTTTACCCACTCCAGGACTCCTTTGACCCTGACAATGAGTTGGTTTACTTATCGAGACAAACCAACTCCATATATAAGGTCTTGACAGCTGTCCATGAAATGTTTTAGTAAAAAATGACGTCAGAAATCTGGATCACCAAAAGATCCATGCACTATAACACATGAAAATTGGCAAAACGGCTAGTTTACCATCTTCGGGGCTCATTTCACCTTGAAAATGGGTTGGTTTGCCGATCGAGACCAACGACTCAATTGTTAAAATTTTCGCGGACATCCAAAAATTTCGACAAAAATGACATTGCAAGTCTGGATCACCAAAAAATAGATAGACTATAGTACACAAAAATAGGCAAACCAAGAGGTTTATCCACTCAGGGATCATTTGACCTTGACAATAGGCCATTTGCCTATCGAGACCAACCGACTCCATATCTAATGTCATGATGGACTTGCACTAAATTTTTTAGCAAAAATGACATCAAAAATCCGGATCACCCAAAAGATCCATGGACTATAGCACATAATAATCGGTAAAATGGAGGGTTAATTGCCCTAGGGCCTGTTTGACCTTGAAAATGGGCCGGTTTGGCCATCGGGACCAACTGTCTCCATAGCAAAGCTCTTAATGAACGTCCACGAAATTTTTTGGCAAAAATGACGTCGGAAATCAGGATCACCAAAATATCCATGGATTATAGCACTTGAAAATTGGAAAAATGGGTGGTTTACCAGCTTTGGGGCTCATTTCACCTTGAAAATGGGCCGGTTTGCCCATCGGGACCAACCGACTCCATAGCTAAGGTATTGATGGATGTCCACAAAATTTCAATAAAAATGACATCAGAAATCTGGATCACCAAAAGATCCATTGGCTATAGCACACAAATTGAAAAAATGGGGGGTTTACCCATTCTGGGGCTCCTTGGACCTTGATAATGGGCAGATTTTTTTGTCAAGACCAACCAACTCTATACCTAATGCCTTGATGAACGTCCATCAAAAATTTTAGCAAAAATGACATCGTAAATCCGGATCACCAAAAGATCCAGGGCCTATAGCACACAAAAATTCTCAAAACGGGGGGTTTACCCACTTCGGGGCTCGTGTGACCTTGAAAATGGTCCGATTTGCCAGTCGGGACCAATCGGCTCCATAGATAGTGTTTTGATAGATGTCCACGAAATGTTTTGGCATAAATGACGTCAGAAATATGGATCACCAAAAGATTCATTGACTATAGCACATGAAAATCGATAAAATAGGGGGTTTATCTTTTTTGGGGCTCGTTTGACCTTTAAATGGGCCAGTTTGCCCGTCGGGAAAAACCGCCTTCATAGCTAAGGTCTTGACGGACGTCTATGAAAAATTTAGGCAAAAATGACATCATAAATCAAGATCACGAAAAGATCCTTCTACTATAGCAAAGGAAAATTAGCAAAATGGGGGGTTTACCCGATCAGGGGCTTGTTTGACCTTTAAAATGGCCGATTTGCCCATCCGTATCAATCGACTACATAGCTAAGGTCTTGACAAACGTCCAAAAAAATTTCAGCAAAAAAGATGTTGGATATCCAGATCACCAAAAGATCCATGGACTATAGCACGCAAAAATTGGTAAAACAGGGGGTTTACCTACTATGCGTCTCATTTAACCATGAAAATGGTCCATTTTGCCCGTCTGGACCAACTAGCTGCATAGCTAAGGTCTTAACAAACATTCATGAAAAATTTCAGCAAAAATGACATCGAAAATCCCGATCACCAAAAGATCCATGGACTTATAGCACACAAAAATAGGCAAAACGGGAGGGGGGGTTACCAAATTCGAGTTTCATTTGACCTTAAAAATGGGCTAGTTTTCCCGTTGGGTCCAACAGGCTCCATAGCTAAGGTGTTGACGGATGTCCATGAAACATTTCGGCTAAAATGACTATGTCAATTCAGATCACCAAAATATTCATGGACTATAGCACACAAAAATTGGCAAAAGGAGGGGTTTACCCACTCCGGGGCTTCTTTGAACCTGACAATGGGCTGATTTACCTATCAAGAAAAACCGACTCCATATCTAAGGTCTTGATGGATGTCCATGAACAATTTTGATAAAAATGATGTCATAAATCTAGATCACCAAAAGATCCATCGACTATCGCACATGAAAATCGGCAAAACGGTTGGTTTACCATCTTTGGGGCTCATTTCACCTTGAATATGGGTCGGTTTGCCAAACGGGACCAACCGACTCAATAGTTAAGGTCTTGACAGACTTCTATGAAAATTTCAGCAAAAATGACATCACAAATTTGGATCACCAAAAAATACATGGACTATAGTACACAAAAATTAGCAAAACAGGGGTTTAGTCACTCCGGGGATCATTTGACCTTGACAATAGGCCATTTGCCTATCGACCAACCAGCTCCATATCTAAGGTCTTGATGGACTTCCAAGAAAATTTTGGCAAAATTGATGTCGAAAATCTGGGTGACCAAAAGATCCATGGACTAGCACACAAAAATATGCAAAACGAGGGGTTAACCTACTTCGGGATCTTTTTGACTTGGAAATGGGATGGCTTTCCCATCAGGACCAATTGGCTCCAAAGCTAAGGCCTTGTGGAACATCCATGAAAATATTTGGCAAAAATGACGTCGGAAATCAAGATCACCAAAAGATCCATTGACTATGGCACACGAAAATCGGCAAAATAGGGGGTTTAACCACTCTGAGGATCATTTGACCATTGAAAATGGGCCGATTTGCCGTCTGGACCAATCGACTCCATAGCTAAGGTGTTGACGGACCTCCACACATATTTTAGCAAAAATGATGTCGTAAATCTAGATCACCAAAAGATCCATGGACTATATAGCACACAAAAATTGGCAAAATCAGGGGTTTACCTACTCTGATGATCGATTGACTTTGAAAATGGGTCGATTTTCCCATCGGGACCAACTGGATCCTTAGCTAAGGTCTTGACGGACGTCCATAAAAATTTTTGGCAAAAATGACGTCGGAAATCTGGATGACCAAGAGATTCTTGGACTAGCACAAAAAAATCTGCAAAATGGGGGGATTACCTACTCTGAGGATCATTTGAACTTGAAAATGGATGACTTTCCCATCGGGACCAATCAGTTCCAAAGCTAAGGTGTTGTCGAACGTCCATGAAAATATTTGGCAAAAATGACGTCAAAAATCTGGATCACCAAAAGATCCATGAACTATATCTCACGAAAATTGGCAAAATGTGGTTTTTACCCTTTCCGGGGATCACTTGACCTTGAAAATGGGTCAAATTTCTTGTAAAGACCAACCGGCTCCATATCTAAGTTCTTGACGAACTTCCAAGAAAAATTTCAGCAAAAATGACGTCAAAAATCTAGATGACCAATAGATCCTTGGACTAGCCCACAAAAATCTGCAAAATGGGAGGTTTACCTATTTTGGGAATCGTTTGAACTTGAAAATGGGCCGCCTTTTCCATCAGGACCAACCATCTCCAAAGCTAAGGTCTTGTCGAACGTCCATGAAAATTTTTGACAAAATTAAGGTCGAAAATCTGGATCACTAAAAGATCCATGGACTATAGCACATGAAAATCGGCAAAATGGTTGTTTACCAACTGTAGGGCTCATTTCACCTTGCAAATGGGTCAGTTATCCGGTTGGGACCAACCGACTCAATAGCTAAAGTCTTGACGGACGTCCACAAAAATTTCAGCAAAAATGACATCGCAAATTTAGATCACCAAAAAATACATGGACTATAGTACAAAAAAATTGGCAAAACAAGGGGTTTACACACTCCAGGGATCATTTGACCTTGACAACGGGCCATTTACCTATCGAGACCAACCGGCTCTATATCTAAGGTCTTGATGGACTTCCAAGAAATTTTTTGGCAAAAATGACGTTGAAAATCTAGATGACCAAAAGATCCTTGGACTAGCACACAATTATCTAGAAAATGGGGGGTTTACCTACACCGGAGATCGTTTGAATTTGAAAATGGGTCGGCTTTCCCATCGGGACCAACCGGCTCCAAATTTAAGGTCTTCTCGAACGTGCATGAAATTTTTTGGCAAAAATGACGTCGAAAATCCAGATCACCAAAAGATCCATGAAATATCGCACATGAAAATTGGCAAAACGGGGTGTTTACCCACTCCGGGGATCACTTGACCTTGAAAATGGGTCGGTTTTCCTGTCAAGACCAACCGGCTCCGTAGCTAATGTCTTAATGGACTTGCACAAAAAATTTCAGTAAAAATAACATCGAAAATTCGGATCACCTAAAAGATCTATGGACTATAGCACACAAAAATTGGTAAATGGAGGGTTAACCGCTCCGGGGCTCGTTTGACCTTGAAAATGGGCTAGCTTTCCCATCGTGACCAACCCGCTCCATAGCAAAGGTCTTGATGGATGTCCACAAAAATTTTTGGCAAAAATGACATCAAAAATCAGGATCACCAAAAGATCCATGGACTATAGCACACAAAAAATTGGCGAAACAGGTGGTTTACCAGCTTCGGGGTTTGTTTCACCGTGAAAATGGGCCAATTTAATCATCGAGACCAATCGGCTCCATAGCTAAGGTCTCGACGGACGTCCACAAAAATATCAGGAAAAATGACATCGGAAATCTGGATTACCAAAAGATCCATTGACTATAGCACACAAAAATTGAAAAAACAGAAGGTTTACCCACTCTAAGGCTCCTTTGACTTTGACAATGGGCAGGTTTTCTTATCGAGACTAACTAACTCCATACCTAATTTCTTGATGAACGTACATGAAATTTTTTGGCAAATATGACGTCGTAAATCTAGATCAGCAAAAAATATCCATGGACTATAGCTTATGAAAATTGGCAAAACGGGGGGTTTACCCGGTCTGGGGATCATTTGACCCTGAAAATGGACCGATTTGCCCGTTTGGACCAATCGACTCCATAACAAGGGTCTTGATGGACGTCTATGAAATTTTTTGGCAAAACTAACGTCAGAAATCTAGATCACCAAAAGATCCATGGACTATAGCACACGATAATCGGCAAAACGAGGGGTTTACCCGCTCCTGGGATCATATGACCCTGAAAATGGGTCGGTTTACCTGTTTGAACAACTGGCTCCATAGCTAAGGTCTTGACGGACGTCCATGAAAAAGTTTGGCAAAACTAACGTCGGAAATCTGGATCATCAAAGGAAAATTAGCAAATTGGGGGTTTACCCGATCTGATGTTTCTTTGACCTTGAAAATGGCCGATTAGCCCGACCAGACCAATTGACTCCATATCTAAGGTCTTGATGGATGTCTTAGAAAAATTTCAGCAAAAAAGACTTTAGAAATCTGGATCACCAATATATCCATGGACTTTTGCACACGAAAATCAGCAAAACAAGGGGCTAACCTGCTACGGAGCTCAGTTAACCATAAAAATGATACAGATTTCTCATACCGACCAACCAGTTCCATAGCGTATGTCATAACGGACGTCCACGAAAAATTTTAGGAAAAATAAAGTCAGAAATCTGGATCACCAAAAGATTTATGAATCGTAGCAAATGAAAATTAGCAAAATGGGAGGGTTACCAGCTCCGGGTTTCATTTGACATTGAAAATGGGCCGGTTTTCCTGTTGGATCCAACAGGCTCCATAGCTAAGGTCTTGATGACGTCTATGAAATATTTTGGCAAAATTGACCTTGGAAATTCAGATCACCAAAATATCCCTGGATTATAACACATAGAAATTGGCAAAGCGAGGGGTTTACGCACTCCGAGGCTCCTTTGACCCTGACAATGGGATGGTTTAACTATCGAGACAAACCAACTCCATATATAAGGTCTTGACGGATGTCCATGAAAATTTTTGGTAAAAATGACGTCAAAAATCCAGATCACCAAAAGATCCATGGACTATAGCACACGATAATCGGCAAAACGAGGGGTTTACCCGCTCCTGGGATCATATGACCCTGAAAATGGGCCGGTTTACCTGTTTGAACAACTGGCTCCATAGCTAAGGTCTTGACGGACGTCCATGAAAAAGTTTGGCAAAACTAATGTCGGAAATCTGGATCATCAAAGGAAAATTAGCAAATTGGGGGTTTACCCGATCTGATGTTTCTTTGACCTTGAAAATGGCCGATTAGCCCGACCAGACCAATTGACTCCATATCTAAGGTCTTGATGGATGTCTTAGAAAAATTTCAGCAAAAAAGACTTTAGAAATCTGGATCACCAATATATCCATGGACTTTTGCACACGAAAATCAGCAAAACAAGGGGCTAACCTGCTACGGAGCTCAGTTAACCATAAAAATGATACAGATTTCTCATACCGACCAACCAGTTCCATAGCGTATGTCATAACGGACGTCCACGAAAAATTTTAGGAAAAATAAAGTCAGAAATCTGGATCACCAAAAGATTTATGAATCGTAGCAAATGAAAATTAGCAAAATGGGAGGGTTACCAGCTCCGGGTTTCATTTGACATTGAAAATGGGCCGGTTTTCCTGTTGGATCCAACAGGCTCCATAGCTAAGGTCTTGATGACGTCTATGAAATATTTTGGCAAAATTGACCTTGGAAATTCAGATCACCAAAATATCCCTGGATTATAACACATAGAAATTGGCAAAGCGAGGGGTTTACGCACTCCGAGGCTCCTTTGACCCTGACAATGGGATGGTTTAACTATCGAGACAAACCAACTCCATATATAAGGTCTTGACGGATGTCCATGAAAATTTTTGGTAAAAATGACGTCAAAAATCCAGATCACCAAAAGATTCATGGAATCTAGGAAACAAAAATTGGCAAAACCGAGGTCTTACCCGCTTCGGGGATTATTTGACCTTGAAAATGGGTCGGTTTGCCCATCTGGACCAATCGACTCCATAGCTAAGGTCTTGATGGATGTCCATGAATAAATTTGGCAAAAATGACGTCAGAAATCTGGATCACCAAAAGATCCATGGACTATAGCACATGATAATCGGCAAAATGGGGGGTTTACCCACTCTGGGGATCATTTGACCCTTAAAATGGGCCTGCTTGCCCGTTGAGACAATCAGCTCAATAGTTAAGGTCTTGACGGACATCCATGAAAACTTTTGGCAAAAATGACGTTGGAAATCTGGATCATCAAAAGATCCATGGACTATAGTAAAGGAAAATTAGCAAAGTAGGGGTTTACTCGATCCGAGGTTTCTTTGAACTTGAAAATGGCTGATTAGCCTAACTGGACCAACTGACTCCATAGCTAAGGTTTTCATGGACGTCTAAGAAAAAATTCATCAAAAAAGTCGTTAGAAATCCGGATCACCAGTAGATCTATGGACTATCGCACACGAAAATTGGCAAAACAGGGGGTTTACCTGCTACGGAGCTCATTTAACCATGAAAATGATCCAGTTTGCCTGTATGGACCAATCAGCTCCATAGCGCAGGTCTTGACAGACATCCATGAAAAATTTCAGCAAAAGTGATGTCAGAACTCCAGATCACCAAAAGATCCATGGATTGTAGCACATGAAAATTAGCAAAATAGGGGGGGGGGGGGTTGCCAACTCCGTGTTTCATTTGTCCTTGAAAATGGGTCGGTTTTCCTGTTGGGTCTATCATGCTCCATAGCTAAGGTCTTGACGGACGTCCATGAAATATTTTGACAAAATTGACCTTGGAAATTCAGATCACCAAAATATCTATGTACTATAGCACACAAAAATTGGCAATGGGCTGGTTTACCTATCGAGACAAACCGACTCCATATCTAAGGTCTTGACGGATGTCCATGAAAATTATTGGTAAAACTGACGTCGAAAATCCGAATAACCAAAAGATCCATGGAATATAGCATATGAAAATCGGCAAAATGGCTGGTTTAGCAGCTTCGGGGATTGTTTTACCTCTAAAATGGGTCGGTTCCCTGGTCAAGACCAACCGACGCAATAGCTGAGGTCTTGACGAACGTCCATGAAAATTTTGGCAAAAATGACATGGCAAATCTGGATCACCAAAAAATGCATGGACTATAGTACACAAAAATTGGCAAAATAGGGGGTTTACCCACTACAAGGATCATTTGATCTTGACAATAGGCCATTTGCCCATCGAGACCAACCGAATCCATAGCTAATGTCTTGATGGACTTCTACGAAAAATTTTAGCAAAAATGACATCAAAAATCCGAATCACCTAAAAGATCCATGGACTATAACACACAAATATCGGTAATATGGAAGGTTAACCACTCTAGTGCTTGTTTGACCTTGCAAATGGGCCGGTTTGGCCATCGGGACCAACCAGCTCATAGCAAAGGTCTTGATGGACATCCATAAAAAAATTTGGCAAAAATGATGTCGAAAATCTGGATCACCAAAATATTCGTGGACTATAGAACACGAAAATTGGCAAAACAAGTGGTTTACCAGCTTTGGGGCTCGTTTCACCTTGAAAATGGTCTAGTTTGCCTGTCGGGACCAATCGACTACATAGCTAAGGTCTTGAAGGACATCCACAAAAATTTCTAGAAAAATGACATCAAAAATCTGGATCACCAAAAGATTCATTGCCTATGTCACACAAGAATTTTAAAAAATGGGGGGTTTACCCACTCCGCGGCTCCTTTGACCTTGGCAATGGGCAAGTTTTCTTGTCTAGACCTACCAACCCCATACCTAATGTCTTGATGGGAATCCATGAAAAAATTTGGCAAAACTGACGCCGTAAATTCGGATCACCAAAATGTCCATGGATTATAGCACAAGAAAATCAGCAAAACGGGGGGTTTACCCGCTCCAAAGCTCATTTGACCCTGAAAATGAGCCGGGTTGCCCGGCTAGACCAACCGACTGCATAATTAAGGTATTGACGGAATTCCATGAAAAGTTTTGGCAAAAAAGATGTCAAAAATCTGGATCACCAAAAGATTCATGAACTATAGCACACGATAATCGGCAAAATGAGGGGTTTTCCTACTTCGGCGCTCATTTAACTTGAAAATGGGTCGGTTCTCCCATCAGGACCAATCGTCTCCATAGCTTAAGTCTTTACAGATGTCCACAAAAATATTTGGCAAAAATGACATCGAAAATCTGGATCTCCAAAAGATCCATAGACTATAGCACATGAAAATTGGCAAAATGGGTTTTTTACCCACTCCCTGTATCGTTTGAACAGGAAAATAGGCAGGATTGCCCATCGGGAACAACGAGCTCTATAGCTAAGGTATTGACGGACGTCCACGAAATTTTTTAGCAAAAATGACATCAAAAATCTGGATCACCAAAAGATCCAGGGCCTATAACACACGAAAATTGGCAAAATGGGATGTTTACCCGCTTCAGGGCTTGTTTGACCTTGAAAATGGTCCGATTTGCCAGTTGTGACCAACCGGCTCCATAGCTAATGCAAAATGAGTGGTTTACCAACTCCGGGGCTCCTTTGACCCTGACAATGGGCTGGTTTACCTATCGAGACAAATCGACTCCATATCTAAGGTCTTGATAGATGTCCATGAAATTTTTCTGTAAAAATGACATCAGAAATTCGGATTACCAAAAGATCCATGGACTATATCACATGATATTCAACAAAATGGCTGGTTTACCATCTTCGGGGATCATATTACCTTGAAAATGGGTCGGTTTGTCGGTCATAACCAACTGACATAATAGCTAAGGTCTTGATGGACGTCCACGAAAATTTAAGCAAAAATGACATCGGAAATCTGGATCACCAAAAAATACATGTACTATAGTACACAAAAATTGGCAAAATAGGGGGTTTACCCAATCCGGGGATAATTTTACCTTGACAATGGGCCATTATACTAACGAGACCAACCGGTTACATATCTATGGTCTTGACGGACTTCCAAGAAATTTTTTGACATAAATGATGCCGAAAATCTAGATGACCAAAAGATCCTTGGACTACCACACAAAAATCTGCAAAACGGGGGGTTTACCTTCTTCGGGGATCATTTGAACTTGAAAATGGGCCGTCTTTCCCATCGAGACGAGCCGACTCCAAAGCTAAGGTCTTATCAAATGTCAATGAAATTTTTTGGCAAAATGACATCGGAAATCTGGATCACCAAAAGATCCATGGATTACAGCACACGAAAATCGGCAAAACAGGGGGCTTAACTGCTCTGGGGATCATTTGACCATGAAAATGGGTCGATTTGCCTGTCTGGACCAACCGACTCCATAGTGAAGGTGTTGACGGACATCCATAAAAAAATTCAGCAAAAAATGACGTTGGGAATCCAGATCACCAAAAGATCCATGGACTATATAGCACACGAAAATTGGCAAAATCGGGTGTTTACCTTCTCTGGGGATCGTTTGACCTTGAAAATGGGCTGGTTTCCCCGTCGAGACCAACCGGCTCCATAGGTAAGGTCTTGATGGTAGTCCATGAAAAATTTTGGCAAAAATTATGTCAAAAATCTGGATCACCAAAAGATCCATGGACTATAGCAAAGGAAAATTAGAAAAACGGGGGGTTTACTCGATCCGGGTTTCTTTGACCTTGAAAATATCCGATTTGCCCGTCCAGACCAATCGACTCCATAGCTAAGGTCTTGACGGACATCCAAGAAAATTTTTAGCAAAAAGGATGTCAGAAATCCAGATCACCAAAAGATCCATGGACTATAAAACACGAAAATCGGTAAAAATGGGTGTTTACCCACTCCGTGGATTGTTTGACCTTGGAAATGGGTCGATTTTCCTGTCAAGACCAATCGGCTCCATAACTAATGTCTTCATGGACTTGCACGAAAATTTTTGGCAAAAATGACATCGAAAATCTTGATAACCCAAAAATTCATTGACAATAACACACGAAAATCAGAAAAATGGAGGGTTAACCGCTCTGGGGCTCATTTGACCTTGAAAATGGGCCAGTTTGGTCATCGGGACCAACCAGTTCTATAGCAAAGGTCTTGATGGACGTTCATGAAATTTTTAGCAAAAATGACAGCGAATATCCGGATCACCAAAAGATCCATAGACTATAGTACACGAAAATTGGCGAAATGGGTGGTTTGCCAGCTTTGGGGCTCGTTCAACCTTGAATAAGGGCTGGTTTTTCCATCGGGACCAACCGGCTCCATAGCTAAGGTCTTGATGGATGTCCACAAAAATTTCAAGAAAAATGACATCGGAAATCTGGATCACCAAAAGATCCATTGACTATAGCACACAAAAATTTAAAAAACAAGGGGTTTACCCACTCCGGGTGTCACGACTCGAGAACACCCCCAAGTCGTAACATGCGTATTCGACCTCTCGAAGGTCTCATACAAGCCCTTAGCATTCATCACATTAGGTATGTAAAATAGTGCGGAATTAAAAACTCTTTAAATAAAATCCCATAAGACTCAAAGGTCACTTTTAAAAACATCATTCAAAAGTACACAAGCGGAATACTAAGTCTCTTAGCCATCTTAGACATAAACGTGAAAACATACTAGGGACACGGCCCTTTACAATCAAAAGAAGTCTATTAAGGCTATTACAAGAACCTTATCATAAAACTAGAATAGAAAAGTCTTGCCCTCGACATATGAGGGCATACCACAAAATCTAGGAAGAACTTCAAATTCCAAGTTTATTACAAAACCCGCTCACTTGCCGGAACCTACACTTGTAGAAAATAGAGAAATATGGAATTAGCACAATTAAGTACTAAGTATGATGACCATGCAAAAACATGTTAAAAAAAAGACATTTATTTGAAATATGTGATTTCATGCCATTTTTGATAAAACCTTCACATCACAACTATAATAGACACATTTCAAGACATCATCCACATATAAGACAATACCCACATAATAGACATACTCCACTAGTACCAATGTACAATACATGAATATAATTGACAAGTAAGCCTTTTTATCATTTCATGACCTCTATCTCAAGTTATCCGAAGCCACACTTAAGTGAAACATGAAGGGACCGCCCATACAATCTCTTTATATACACCTAAGTGTTCCTAAGGGTTACCATAGATAAGGAATGTACCATTACAATATAACATGCTAAGTCAAAATTCTTTAATGAACCACTTTAGGAGACATTTAGGCACATAAGGGGACTTTCACATAATAGTCGTTAGACTTAGGGAACTCACTTTAGTATCTTCAAAGGCTACTCGTGCCATATGTAGCTAGCATCCCATACTACTACCTACACGTTATAGAACCTATCCAATAACTAGAGTGCACATCCCACATGATGGGAATAGGCATAACCGACATAGACCATACTAGCTAGGTATGGAATCCGGAGTCTATCCTACTCCGTGGAGGTTGTTCTACTTGCCAAAGGTAGAACTAGTAAGCAACCCATGTAGGCACATGGTTTAGGGGATGTCCAAGGAAGTTCATTGTGCCTAATCTCATACTCAACTAGGCCACCTTCCTAACCACATCCACTCGGTGCTAGCCTTGTTTCCCATAGAGTATTCAATCACATATGTACTTAGAGAGGGTTCCTTTTCTAGTTCAACCAACTCATAGTACCTCTTCCCAAGAAAGGCCCCATTTCTTAGTCATGGCCAATCAAGGTTCATAATGATAGCTCATTTGACTTTCTTAGATAAGGATTTTTCATGCCGTTCCGGCTCCATCCATCTCTAAGTCTATCATCTCACTCAAGAAGGGAACTTCGCCCTAAGGCCCATCCTTCAAGGTTATACATTTACTTAGGAAAGCTAGACTTATGAAAGGGCACCATTTCTTAGTTTTGCCGATTCAAGTCTTGGCCTAGAATTCCTCTTTTAGCATTTATAGAAAGGGCACCATTTCTTAGTTCTAGCCCACTTCACACATTCATGCATTCAAGACTTTAAGTAACAAGGAGGGACACTTTAGTCTACCAACCAAGTCACAACATTATCATCTAAGGATACTTCATAATCCAACATCATTTCATATATATATACATCATGAGAAAAATCATACTTTAAATCACAGTGCTATCCACTTTACATAGGATCATCACAAGATCACGTAAACTCATTCACATCATACCTTCACACATAAGCTTCACATAAAACTTTACATATAGCTTCATATAGGACTTTACATATAGCCTCATTTATATATATAATATACAATACAATAACACTTTGTACAAGATCACCTTATAACCATAAGAATACTTTCACATAGTACAATAACATTTCATAACTTGATAACATTTTAATTAAATAAATAATGCCTTCAAGTCCAAGTTCATAATATATTCCATAATTAAACACCTCCACCATAAGTGGATCAAACTAAGCAAGAACAATTTTATCCATAATAAGAGATTAAGCCAACTTACCATCCTCTAAAGCCATAATCAACAACACTCAAGTCCCAACCATTTTACTTACCACAAGAGAATTCATCATAACTTGCCCATAAGGCCACAACTTTCAATTCATCCATACATCATCAATTCATCATAGATAGATGTAGAAAATCATAAGAGTCACTAATACAATCCAATCCAAACACAATCTCATAAACTTTGAATCATAAGCAAAAGACCCACTTCATAAGCAAATTTAGGAATTTAGGGAAAACATGGGTTCTTCAAGGAATTCCATATGAAATCATCTTAAAAACATTAATCAAACATTAATTCATCAATATAATGGCTTAGAAAACATTTTGCCAATGAACCCATGCTTAGATTAGAATTTGAGATTTTTGTTCTTTGAAACACTTTTGATTGGACTCCTTGAAAGAAAGATTGATCAAGGATCAAGGGTCACCATACCTCTAAGTTGAAACCCACGAAAAATTGAAGAAGAAAGCACTCAAAACCTTCAACCCTAGCTCCAACTTCACCTTGGCCTTCAATGGTGTTCCAAAGAGAACCCTTCCTTACTCTTTTAAAATGGAACAAAATGATCCACAATCAGCCTAACACAATAATATAACCTCAAAAGAAAAGATTTGTGAAAAGACCAAAATGCCCTTAAATTTCCGGACAGACTCCTTGCCAACTGCCCAACTTTCAAAGGGCATAACTCGATCATACGAACTCGGAATCGAGCAAACTTGGTGGCGTTGGAAAGATCGTTCCAAGGGATTTCCAAACATAACTGGAACTACTCCTGGATCATCCTGAGCTAGGAGTTATGACTGCTCAAAGTTGGCCAAAAACTCACTGATTTCCACACTTGCGTAATTTCCAGATTTTGAACTTAGCCAATTTCCAGATTCTGAACTGTTTTTTTTTACCAAAAGTGACTACTTCCAATTTATGCTTAAACTTTAAAAATTCATACATTAGGCTCTAGTTTCACCTATTTATTTTTAGGGTCGCTACACCGGGGCTCCTTTGACCTTGACCGTGGGAAGGTTTTCTTGTCGACACCAACCAACTCTATAGCTAAGGTCTTGATAGACGTCCATAAAGAATTTTGAAAAAAATGACGTCAGAAATATGGATCCCCAAAAGATCCATGGACTATAGCATATGATAATCGGCAAAACGAGGGGTTTCCCTGCTTCGGGGCTCATTTGACTTGAAAATGGGCCAATTTTCCCATAAGGACTAATCAGCTCTATAGCTTAATTCTTTACGGATGTCCATGAAAATTTTGGCAACAATGACATCAGAAATTCGGATCTCCAAAAGATTCATGGACTATAGTACACAAAAATTGACAAAACATGTTGTTTGCCCTCTCCGAGGATCATTTGACCTAGAAAATAGGCCGAATTGCCCATTGGAACCAACGAGCTCCATAGCTAAGGTCTTGACAGACGTCCATAAAAAATTTCATCAAAAATGACGTCGAAAATCCAGATCACCAAAAGATCCAGGGCCTATAGCACACGAAAATTGGCAAAATAGAAAGTTTACCTACTTCGGGGGTCGTTTGACCTTAAAAATGGTTTGGTTTGCCAGTTAGGACCAACCGGCTCCATAGCTAAAGTCTTGACAGATGTCCACAAAATTTTTCGGCACAAATGGCGTCGAACATATGGATCATCAAATGATCCATTGACTATAGCACATGAAAATTGGCCAAATGTGGGGTTTACCTTCTCTGGGGCTCGTTTGACCTTGAAAATGGGTCGATTTGCCCGTCGGGACCAACTGATTTCATAGCTAAGGTCTTGAAGGATGTCCAAGAAATATTTTGGCAAAAAACGACATCGAAAATCTAGATCACCAAAAGATTCATGGACTATAGCAAAGGAAAATTAGCAAAACAGGGGGTTTACCCGATCTGGTGATTGTTTGACATTGAAAATGGCCGATTTGCCCATTTGGACCAATCGACTCCATATCTAAGGTCTTGACGGAGTCCAAGAAAAATTTCAAAAAAAAGACATTGGAAATTCAGATCACCAAAAGATCCATGGACTATAACATATGAAAATCAGCAAAATAGGGGGTTTACCTGCTATGGGGCTCATTTAACAATGAAAATTGTCTAATTTGCTTGTCTGGACCAATCGACTCCATAGCTAAGGTCGTGACGGACGTCCACGAATAATTTTGGTAAAAATGACGTCGGAAATCAGAATCACTAAAATATCCAAGGACTTTAGCATACGAAAATTGGCAAAACAGGGGGGTTACCAACTCCGGGTTTTATTTAACCTTGAAAATGGGATGGTTTTCCCGTTAGGTCCAACCGACTCCATAGCTAAGGTCTTGAAGGACATCCAAGAAGCATTTTGGCAACAATGATCATGGAAATTTAGATCACTAGAATATCCATGGACTATAGCACACAGAAATTGGCAAAACGAGGGGTTTACCACTCCGGGGCTCCTTTGACCTTGACAATGGGTTGGTTTACCTATCGAGACAAACTGACTCTATATATAAGGTCTTGACGGATGTCCATGAAAAATTTCATTAAAAATGAGGTCGGAAATGTGGTTCACCAAACGGTCCATGGACAATAGCACACGAAAATCGACAAAACAGTTGGTTTATTAGCTTCAAGGCTCATTTCACCTTGAAAATAGGTCAGTTTGCCAGTCAGGACCAACCAACTGAATAGTTAAGGTCCTGATGGACGTCCACGAAAATTTTGGTAAATATGACATGGCAAATCTGGATCACCAAAAAATACATGGACTATAGTCCACAAAAATTGGCAAAACAAGGGGTTTACCCACTCTGGGGATCATTTGACCTTGACAATGGGCCATTTGCCTATCGAGACCAATCGGCTCCATATCTAAGGTCTTGACTGACTTCAAATAAAAAAATTGGCAAAAATAACGTCGAAAATTGAGATCACGAAAAGATCCATGGCCTATATAGCATACGAAAAATGGCAAAATCGGGGGTTTACCTACTCTGGGAATCGTTTGACCTTGAAAATGGGCCGGTTTGCCCATCGAGATCAACTGGATCCATAACTAAGGTCTTGACGAACGTACATGAAATTTCTTGGCAAAAGAGACGTGGAAATACGGATCACCAAAATATCCATGGACTATAGGACACAAAAATAGGCAAAACAGGGGGTTCACCTGTTACGGGGCTCATTTAACGATGAAAATGGTCCAGTTTACCCGTCTGGACCAACCGACTCCATAGCCAAGGTTTTGACCGACGTCCAAGAAAAATTTCAGCAGAAAAGAGGTTGAAAATCTGGATCACCAAAAGTTCCATGGACTATAGCACACGAAAATCGGCAAAACGGGGGGGTTACCAGCTATGATTTCATTTGACCTTGAAAATGGGCCTATTTTCCTGTTGGGTCCTACCGGCTCCACAACTAAGGTCTTGACGGACGTCCATAAAATATTTCGGCAAAAATGACCTTGGGAATTCAGAACACCAAAATATCCATAGACATAGCACACAGAAATTGGCAAAATAGGGGTTTACCCACTCTAGGGCTCTTTTGACCCTGACAATAGGCTGGTTTACCTATCGAGACAAACCTACTCCATATCTAAGATCTTGACGGATGAGATCAAAAATCTGCTTCACTAAAAGATCCATGGACTATAGCACACGAAAATCGGTAAAACTTCTGGTTTATTAGCTTCGGGGCTCATTTCACCTTGAAAATTGGTCGATTTACCGGTCGAGACCAGCCAACTCAATAGCTAAGGTATTAACAGACATCCAAGAAAATTTTAACAAAAATAACATTGCAAATGGGACGGCTTTCCCATCGGGACCAACCGACTCCAACGCTAAGAGTCTTGTCAAACGTCCATGAAATTTTTTGGCAAAAATGACGTTGGAAATACGGATCACCAAAAGATCCATGGACTATGCACACAGAACTTTGAAAAACGAGGGGTTTAGCCACTCTGGAGATCCTTTGACCTTGACAATGGGATGCTTTACCTATCGACACAAATTGACTCCATATCTAAGGTCTTGATGGATGTCCATGAAAATTTTTGGTAAAAATGACGTCGGAAATCCAAATCACCCAAAAGATACATGGACACGAAAATTGGTAAAACGAAGGGTTAACTGCTCTGGGTTCATTTGACCTTGAAAATTGGCCGGTTTGGCCATCGGAATCAACCGGCTTTATAGCAAAGGTCTTGATGGATGTCCACAAAATTCTTTAAATAAGATGACGTCAAAAATCAGGATCACCAAATGATCCATGGACTATAGCACACGAAAATTGGTGAAACTGGTGGTTTACCACCTTCGGGGTTTGTTTCACCTTGAAAATGGGCTGGTTTGCCCGTCGGGACCAACCAACTCCATATCTAAGGTCTTGACGGACGTCCACGAAAATTTTATGAAAAATGATATCAAAAATCTGGATCACTAAAAGATGCATTGACTATGCACACAAAAATTCAAAAAATGGGGGGTTTACCCACTCTGGGGCTCCTTTGACCTTGACAATGGGTAGGATTTCTTGTCAAAACCAACCAACTCCATACCTAATGTCTTGACAAACGTCCATGAAAGATTTTGGCAAAAATGATATCGTAAATCAGGATCACCAAAAGATTCATGGACTATAGCATACGAAAATGGGAAAAATGGAGTGTTTACCTGCTTTGGGAATCATTTGACCCTGAAAATGGGCCGGTTTGCCCGTCTGGATCAACCTACTCCATGGCTAAGGTCTTGACGGATGTCCATGAATTTTTTTGGCAAAAATGACTTTTGAATTCTAGATCATTAAAAGATCTATGGACTATAACACATGATGATTGGCAAAATAGTGGGGTTTCCCTGCTTCGGGGGTCATTTGACTTAAAAATGGGTCCTATTTCCCATCGAGACCAATTGGCTACATAGATAAAGTATTTACGAACTTCCACAAACAATTTGGCAAAAATGACATCAGAAATCTAGATTTCCAAAATATCCATGGATTATATAGCACACGAAAATTGGCAAAATAGGTTGTTTACCCTCTACGGTGATCGTTTTACCTTGAAAATAGGCCGGATTGCCCATCGGGACCAACGAGCTCCATAGATAAGGTCTTGATAGATGTCCACAAAAAATTTCATCAAAAATGACATTGGAAATTCGGATCACCAAAAGATCCAGGGCTTATAGCACATGAAAATTGGCAAAATGGGGGGTTTACCCACTTCGGGACTTGTTTGACCTTGAAAATGGTCCAATTTGCTAGTCAGGACCAACCAGCTGCATAGCTAATGTCTTGATGGAAGTCCACAAAATTTTTTGACATAAATGACGTCATAAATATGGATCACCAAAAGATCCATTGACTATAGCACACAAAAATCAGAAAAATAGAGGGGTTTACCTTCTTTGGGGCTCGTTAGACATTGAAAATGGGCCGATTTTCTCTTCGGGACCAATCGGCTCCATACCCAAGGTCTTGACGGACGTCCATGAAAATTTTTGGCAAAAAAGACATCAGAAATCTGGATCAGCAAAAGATCTATGGACTATAGCAAAGGAAAATTAGCAAAATGGGAGCTTTACCCGATTCGGGGCTTGTTAGACCTTGAAAATGATCGATTTTCCCATCCGGACCAACTAACTCCATAGCTAAAGTCTTGATGGACATTAGAAAATAATTTCAGTAAAAATAACGTCGAAAATCTGGATCACCAAAAGATCCATGGACTATAACACAGACAAATTGGCAAAACAGGGGGCTTACCTGCAACGGGGATCATTTAATCATGAAAATGGTCTAGTTTACCGATCTGGACCAACCGGATCCATAACTAAGGTTTTGCCAGAAGTCCATGATTTTTTTTGGCAAATATGACATTGAAAATTTGGATCACCAAAATAGCCATGGACTGTAGCACGCGAAAATTGGTAAAATGGGGGGGTTACTTGCTTCGGGTTTCATTTGACCATGAAAGTAGGCCGATTTTCCCATTGGGTCCAATCGGCTCTCTAGCTAAGGTCTTAACGGCCGTCCATGAATCATTTTGGCAAAAATGACCTTGGAAATTCAGATCACCAAAATATCCATGAACTATGCATACAAAAATTGGAAAAACGAGAGGTTTAACCACTCCGGGGATCCTTTGACCCTGACAATGGGATGGTTTACCTATCGAGACAAACCAACTCCATATCTAAGGTCTTGACGGATGTCCATGAAAAATTTCATTAAAAATGAGGTCAGAAATCCGATTCACCAAAAGATCCATGGACTATAGTACACGAAAATTGGCAAAACGACTGGTTTACCAACTTTGGGGCTTATTTCACCTTGAAAATATGTCCATTTTCCCGTCTGGACCAACCAACTCCATAGCTAAGGTGTTGATGGACATCCATGAAAATTTTGGCAAAAATGACATTGCAAATCTGGATAACCAAAAATTACATGGACTATAGTACACAAAAATTGACAAAACAAGGGGTTTACCCACTCCGAGGATCATTTGACCTTGACAACGGGCCATTTGCCTATCGAGACCAACCGACTCCATATCTAAGGTCTTGACGGACTTCCAAGAATAATTTTGGCAAAAATGACATCGAAAATCTGGAAGACGAAAAGATCCTTGGAAATCTGGATCACCAAAAGATCCATAGACTATATAGCACACCAAAATTGCCAAAACAGGGGGTGTAACCGCTCCGGGGATCATTTGACCATAAAAATGGGCCGGTTTGCCTATCTGGACCAATCGACTCCATAGCTAAGGTGTTGATGGACATCCAGAATTTTTTTTAGCAAAAATGACGTCGGAAATCTAGATCACCAAAAGATTCATGGACTATATAGCACACGAAAATTGGCAAAATCGGGGGTTTACCTGCTCTGGGATCTTTTGACCTTGAAAATGGCCAATTTTCCCGTCTGGACCAACCGACTCTATAGGTGCGGTCTGGATGATGTCCAAGAAAAATTTAAGCAAAAAAGACGTAGAAAATCCAAATCACCAAAAGATCCATGGACTGTAGCACAAGAAAATTGACAAAAAGGGGGGTTTACCCAATTCGGGAATCTTTGACCTTGAAAATGGCCGATTTTCTCGTTTGAACCAACTGATTCCATAGCTACGATCTTGATGGATGTCCAAGAAAAATTTCAGCAAAAAAACATCAAAAGTCCTAATCACCAAAAGATCCATGGACTATAGCACACAAAAATCGGCAAAATAGGGTATTTACCCACTCCGAGGATCGTTTGACCTTGAAAATGGGTCAGTTTTCCTATCGAGACCAACCGGATCCATAGCTAATGTCTTGATGGACTTGTACGAAAAATTTTGGTAAAAATGACATTAGAAATTTGGATCACCCAAAAGATCCATGGACTATAGCATATGAAAAATGCTAAAACATAGGGTTAACCGCTCTAGGGGTCGTTTGACCTTGAAAATGGGCCGGTTTGGCCATCAGGACCAACCGGCTCCATATCAAAGGTCTTGACGGATGTCCATGAAAATTTTTGGTAAAAATGACGTTGGAAATTCGCATCACCAAAAGATCCATGGACTATAGCACACGAAAATTGGAGAAATGGGTGGTTTACTAGCTTCTAGGGTCGTTTCACCTTGAAAATGGGCCGGTTTACCTATCGGGACCAATCGACCCCACAGCTAAGGTCTTGATGGACGTCCACGAAAATTTCATGAAAAATGACATCAGAAATCTGGATCACCAAAAGATCCATGGACTATAGCACACGAAAATCGCCAAAACAAGGGGTTTAACCGCTTCAGGGATCATTTGACCTTGAAAATGGGCCGGTTTTCTCGTCTGGACCAACCAACTCCACAGCTAAGGTGTTGATGGACATCCACGAAAAATTTCAGCAAAAAATGACATTAAAATTCTAGATCACCAAAAGATTCGCAGACTATACACAAAAATCGGCAAAATCGGGGGTTTGCTTGCTTTGGGGATCGTTTGACCTTGAAAATAGGTCGATTTTCCCATCAGGACCAACCAGCTCCATAGCTAAGGTCTTGACGGATGTCCATAAAAAATTTCAGTAACACTGACATCGGAAATTTGAATCACCAAAAGATCCATGGACTATAGCAAAGGAAAATTAGCAAAATACCCGATTCGGGGTTCTTTGACCTTGAAAATGCCCGATTTACCCGTCCAGACCAACCGACTCCATAGCTAAGGTCTTGACGGATGTCCAAGAAAAATTTCAGCAAAAAAGACGTCGGAAATTCAGATCACCAAAAAATTCATGGACTATATCACACAAAAATTGGCAAAATGGGGTATTTATCCACTTCGAGGATTGTTTGACCTTGAAAATGGGTCAATTTTCTTGTCCAGGCCAACCAACTCCATAGCTAATGCCTTGATGGACTTGCATAAAAAAAATTGGCAAAAATGAGATCGAATATCCGGATCACCCAAAAGATCCATTGATTATAGCACACGAAATTGGTAAAACAGAGGGTTAACCACTCTGGGGCTCGTTTAACCTTGAAAAAGGGCTGGTTTGGCCATCGGGACCAACCGGCTCCATAGCAAAGGTCTTGATGGACGTCTACAATTTTTTTTAGCAAAAATGACATCGTAAATTTGCATCACCAAAAGATCCATGGACTATATAGCACACGAAAATTGGTGAAATCAGGAATTTACATGCTCTGAGGATCGTTTGACCTTGAAAATGGGCTGACTTTCCAGTCGGGACCAACCAACTCCATAGCTAAGGTGTTGACGGATGTCTATGAAATTTTTTGGCAAAAATGACATCAAAAATCCGAATCACCAAAAGATCCATGGACTTTAGCAAAGGAAAATTAATAAAAAAGGGGGGTTTACCCGATCTGGGTCTTCTTTGACTTTGAAAATTGCCAATTTGCCCGTCCGTCCAACCAACTCTATAACTAAGGTCTTGACGAACGTCCGAGAAAACTTTCAGCAAAAAATATGTTAGAAATTCAGATCACCAAAAGAACCATGGACTATATTACATGAAAATCGGCAAAATGGGGGATGGTTTGACCTTGAAAATGGGTAGGTTTTCCTGTTAAGACTAACCAACTCCATAGCTAATGTCTTGATGGACTTGCACGAAAAATTTCGGCAAAAACAACATCAAAAATCTGGATCACCCAAAAGATCCATGGACTATAAGCTCACGAAAATTGCTAAAACAGAGGGTTAACCACTCTGGGGCTTGTTTGACCTTGAAAATGGGCCGCTTTGGCCATCGGGACCAACCAGTTCCATAGCAAAGGTCTTGATGGATGTCCATGAAAAATTTCAGCAAAAATGATCTTAGAAATCCGGATCACCAAAAGATCTATGGACTATAGCACACGAAAATTAGCGAAATGGGTGGTTTACCAGCTTCAGGGCTCGTTTCACCTTGAAAATGGGTCGGTTTGCCCATCGGGACTAACCTTCTCCATAGCTAAGGTCTTGATGGATGTCCCAAAAAATTTTAGGAAAAATGACATCCAAAATCTGGATCACCAAAAGATCCATTGACTATAGCACACAAAAATTGAAAAAGAGGGGGGTTTACCCACTCTGGGGCTCCTTTGACCTTGACAATGGACAGGTTTTCTTGTTGAGACCAACCAATTCCATACATGATGTCTTGACGGATGTCCATAAAAAATTATGGCAAAAATGATGTTGTAAATTCGGATCACCAAAAGATCACGAAAATTGGCAAAACGGGCGATTTACTCGCTCCGGGGCTCATTTGACCCTGAAAATGGGTCGGTTTGCCTGTCTAGACCAACCGAATCCATAGCTAAGGTCTTGATGAACTTCTATGAATAATTTTGGTAAAAATGACATCAAAAATCTGGATCACCAAAAGATCCATGGAATATAGCACACGATAATCGGCAAAACGGGGGGTTTCCCCACTTCGGGGATCATTTGACTTGAAAATGGGCCATTTTTCCTATCAAGACAAATCGTCTACATAGCTAAAGTCTTTACAAACGTCCATGAAAAGTTTTGGCAAAAATGTCATCGAAAATCCAGATCTCTAAAAGATTCATGGACTATAACACACAAAAATTGGCAAAATGGGCTATTTACCCGCTCCGAAGATCGTTTGGCCTGGAAAATAGGCCAGATTGCGCATTGTGACCAACGAGCTCCATAGCTAAGGTCTTGACAGATGTCCACGAAAAATGTTAGCAAAAATGACGTCATAAATTCGGATCACCAAAAGATCCAGGGCCTATTGTAATGACCCTCAAAATGAAGTAGGATAAAGTAGAGCATCACATGAGTTTTAGGCGTTAATAACTTGTCAAAATAATGAAGAATAGCCTTTTAAGTTAGTTTTAAAAAGTTTGGAAGTCAAACATCTGACGACCAAGATTTTTGGAAACTAGTCTTTTACGTATTGGTGTGTTCTAGTATGTTGTTCGTGTTTTTATGTGTTTTTTGGAGTCTAAAATCAGTGGAAGTGACCCTAGTGTATTAATAAATGTTTTTAGGGTAAAAACATTTGGATACGACACCCCGAGGGCCACCCTAAGGATCCCCGAGGAGGACCCTAACGTTGGCCAAGCAAGCTGCCAAGGTAGCTTGAAGTTGTGCTTAGAGGGAGCATGTCCGCTTCGCAGACTAACTCCACCAAGGGCCAAAAGTTTGGTCCGCATCGCGGACATGTCGCGGACTCTACTATCTCAAATTTAATTTCCAAAAAACTTGTGGGAACACCTCCGCGTCGCGAACCTATTTCCCGATGAAATCTGTGAAAATAAAACTCAAGTTTGATTTGTTTAAAAAGGTCCAACTAAATGAGCGGTAGTTTGGCTACTTTGGGGAATTATTATAAATGGTTATTCTACCTATTTTAGGGTATTTTAAGTTGGTTAAAACCCCAAAACCTAAAATTAGACCCCATTCTTCAAATTGACCCTTCCCTCTCAAAATAGATTCTCTAAAAAAAAACTCCATTAAAGACCTTGATGAAGCTCAAGCTAGAAGATGGATTTTCAACTGATTTCTTCTTCAATTTCATGGGTCTTCAATAATTAAGGTATGGTGACTCTTGATTCTTGAATAACCTCTCATTCAAGGAGTTCTATCAAAGATTTTCAAAAGTGATTCAAAGACCCAAATTCCCAATTTTCAATCTAAACATGGGTTCCTTGTCAAACGATTTTCTAAATCATTATATTGATGAATTAATGTTTTTAAGACAATTTTCAAAGGAATTCTTGAAGAACCCATGATCCCCAATTTCTCAAAAATTGGCTTATGATGTGGGTCTTTGTGAATATGATCTGTATTGGTGAAATTATGTTTAGATTATATTGTATTGATGTTTCTTATGATTATATATACTTATTCATGTTGAATTGTTGGTATATTGATGAGCTGAGGATTATGGCCTTATGGGCAAAGTTATGTGTTGATCCCTTTGTTTATGGAATTGTACTTAGACTATGTTTATGATATTGAATTACATTTTTGATTCCTATTGCTACCTATGTCAATTGATTATGAATTGTTGAGGATTGATCGATGGTGATCATGGCTTGGAGAATTGGTAAGTTGACCTAACTTCTAGTCTCTAGTATGAGAATTTATGTTGTGTGGTTTGATCCACTTATGGTGGAGGTGTTCACTTCTTGTCTACATATGCATGTTGAGATCATGGCCTTGAAGGTAATAGATGTGAAGTGAATTGAAGATTATGATGCATATGTTTATGAAGTTATGCTATGAAGGTTATGTATAAAATCCTCAATGCTAGCATGATGTTTAAAGTGTGTTGATGATGAGGAGTATAATGTGAAAGATAATGTTTGGGATAAGGTGTGGTCTACATGATTGATTATGTTAGGTACTAATGTGGAATGACCCCTACCTATATGACCCCTATATGAATGTTTGATCATATACATGTTAGGAGTACCTATTCAATGTTGAATGTGTCCTTGTCTTCTAAGATAAAGTGTGGGTGTGTGGTCTAGAATCCCTAAGGGCTTTATATGTGAATTGCTCATGATTTGGGGACATTATGAATATATGGTGATCCCTTGAAGGGAAGTGCACTCAATATCAATGTTGTTGCTATTATGTCACTATGAGGACCAATATGCACACACACACACATACACTCTACATGTATAGCTATGAATATGATGTGTTATGTTGTCTATTGAAAGGTTAACTCTTATATGCACCCTTACATTTTATTATGCATGCAAAGTGTATGATTAGCAAGGTATGAATATGTGTTGTATACATGTATTTATGTGAGAGGCTTTCTCACATATGTACACACACACACATGAATGAATGAATGAATGAATAAGATTTATGATAATCTAGTGAAAGTGAGTCTCTTGAAAGGTTTCCTCAATTGTACTCTAAACTAGACTATGTTATGAATATGGTATGATTATGTGAAAGGTCATTCTCACATAATGTAGGTTCTATCATGAAAGGTCATTCTCATCTTAGAAACCTTTGAGCTATATGATATGAGGGATTAAGTCCCTAAAGCCTACTTTATGAACTAATGTTAAATAAAGGCTTAAATATGTTTAAAAAGGGAGTTGGAGCTTAGCACCGAGTGAACATGAAAAATGAGAGTGGGGGCTTTACGTTTAGCAAGTTTGGCTTCCCACAAGAGAACCTTCACGTTTAGCAAGTCTGGGTTCCCAACATAGATGTTGTCTCATGATATGGAAACCTCCACGCTTAGTAAGTCAAGGTTTTCTATTATCAATCTCCTTGTTCCATAACTGTGTGCCCCCATAGGTATTAGCTTAGTGGATCCACTAGATAGCTATTATGTATGTAGGTCCTACTTTGGCAAGTTGTACCCTCTCTTTTCGGTGTGAGAGTAGAACATCGGATTCCATATAGCTCAATAGTCTATGTCGGTTATGGAAATGTCTCCCGAAAGTTAAGAAATGAACTAAGATAAGAATATGAACTCTAGTCATGATTTCTTGAAGAGTTACTTAGTATAGTTAGGACTGTGGACCCTACTTATGCATTGCGCAAGTGAACTCTAAGGGAGGTTATGATTAGGCTCTTTATGTATTGAAGACTATGGTCTATGTATGTTAATATGAAAGCATATTAAGGTTTACTTTACTTATGTCAGGACATGAAGTATGTTTATGCATGTGAATTACACGTATGACTTCTTAATGGGTTTGCTTAGTATATGTGGGGGTATGGGACTCCATGTGTACATTGCACAAGTGATCTTGTGAAGGGGTTGTGAAGGGCTTGTGAGGGTGGTTTACTTATGATATGAACTAAATGGGTTATGACTAATGATGTAGTAAATGAATGAGTCCTTACATGATGTTATGAAGTATGTTGGTGTTATGTCTAATGTTAAATGAAGATGTTATGACTTGTTGAATATGATGTGCCTAGTCTATAGTGGCTTCCTAGGAACACTTGGTGGGAGTAGTATTATGGGATGCTACTTGCACATTGCACTAGTGTGACTTGGGGGTTGTCTTAGGCGATGGTCCCTATGTGAAGACTATGTCTTATGGTGTGCTTATGACTTTATGAATATATGTGGTTGTATTGATGAAGGCTATATGTAAGTTCACCCTTGGTAACCTTAAGGTGATACATTGCACCAAGTATTCCCTAAGGGTTTCTTGAGGAAAGGAATTAAGATAAAGAGGAAGGTAATGTATTGTATGCATTAAATGTGCCTAAAATGTTATAAGTGGCTCTATGTGCTATTATGAATGGTTTTCGTGTGTATGATACTGTATGTGGTTTATATTGTGCCTATATGCTAAATGTTCTTGAAGTTTCTCTAAAAAGGCATGATGAATAGTTTCCAACTAAATGTCCTTTTAAAAGCATGTTTTGCATGTGTTATCATACTTAGTGCATTCTTGTACTAACACCATTCTTCTTCATCTTTTACACCAAGTGTAGGTGGTGGTGGCTAAAGGTTCTTTCCTAGAAGTGATGAGTTTGGTTTACTTTTCCCAAGTTCGGGTGTGTCCTTAAAGATTCAAGGACCTTTATGTTAAAGAGTTTCCTTCAGTTCTATGTACTAGATAGTAGTTTCTTTTGTATTGTAAGGGTTGTGTCCCTCTTGTGTTGTAGTGAAGTTTTAAGATGGCTACCTTGAGACGTAGTACTCCATTTTTTGAATTAAAGGTTTAATAAGGTGACTTTTATGTCTTGTGTTATATTATGAAGAAGTTTTAAATTTTTCGCTATTTTTCCATGATAAATGCTATGACGAATACTAAGGGCTTGTATAAGACCTCCGAGAGGTCGAATATGCTGGTAACGACTAGGGGGTGCTCTCGAGTCGTTACACCTATAGCACACAAAAATTGGCAAAATAGGGGGTTTACCCACTTCGGGGCCATTTGACAATAATAATGGTCTGGTTTGCCCTTGATTATGGTCCGATTTGCCCATCGGGACCAACCGGCTCAATAACTAAGGTATTGACGGACATCCACAAAAATTTCAGGATAAATGACATCAGAAATCTGGATCACCAAAAGATCCATTGACTATAGCACACAAAAATTGAAATAAACGGGGGGTTTACCCACTCCGGAGATCCTTTGACCTTGACATTGGGAAGGTTTTCTTGTCGAGACCAACCAACTCCATACCTAATGTCTTGACGGGCATCCATGAAATTTTTTGGCAAAACCAACATCGTAAATCCATATCACCAAAATATCCATGGACTATAGCACACGAAAATTTGTAAAACAAGGATTTTACCCGCTCCGGGGATCATTTGACCTTGAAAATGGGCCGGTTTGCCCATTTGGACCAACCGACTCCTTTGCTAAGGTCTTGACGGATGTCCATGAAATTTTTTGGCAAAATGACATCAGAAATCTGGATCACCAAAAGATCCATGAACTATAGCACACGATAATCGGCAAAACGGGGGGTTTCCCCGCTTCGGGGCTCATTTGACTTGAAAATGGGTTGCTTTTCCCATAGGGACCAATCAGCTCCATAACTAAAGTCTTTACGGACTTCCGCAAAAAAATTTGGCAAAAATGACGTTGAAAATATGGATCTACAAAAGATCCATGGACTATGCACACGAAAATTAACAAAATGGGGTGTTTAGCCACTCCGGGAATCGTTTAACCTAGAAAATAAGCCGGCTTACCCATCGGGACTAACAAGATCCATAGCTAAGGTCTTGACGGACGTCCACGAAAAATTTCAATAAAAATGACGTCATAAATCTGGATCACTAAATGATCCAGGGCCTATAGCACACGAAAATTGGTAAAACGGGGGGTTGACCCACTTCAGGGCTTATTTGACCTCAAAAATAGTCTGGTTTGCCACTTGGGACCAACAGGCTGCGTAGCTAATCTCTTGACAGATGTCCATAAAATATTTTGGCATAAATGACATCGAAAATATGGATCACCAAAAGATCCATTGACTATAGCACATGAAAATTGGTAAAATAGGGGGTTTACCTACTCTGGGCTCGTTTGACCTTGAAAATGGACCGGTTTTCCCATCGAGACCAATCGGCTCCATAGCTTTG
Source organism: Solanum commersonii (assembly GCA_029007595.1). Lineage (NCBI taxonomy): Eukaryota > Viridiplantae > Streptophyta > Magnoliopsida > Solanales > Solanaceae > Solanum > Solanum commersonii. The sequence goes on along the minus strand of JAJTWQ010000129.1, from coordinate 1,348,966 downwards.
GTCTTGATGGACGTCCATGAAAATTTTTGGCAAAAATAATGTCTGAAATCTGGATCACCAAAAGATCCATGGACTATAGCAAAGGAAAATTAACAAAACGGGGGGTTTACCCCATCTGGGCCTTGTTTGACATCGAAAAGGGCCGATTTGCCCGTCCGGACCAATCGACTCCATAGTTAAGGTCTTGATGGATGTCCAAGAAAAATTTCAGCAAAAAAGACGTCGAAAATCTGAATCACTAAAAGATTCATGGACTATAGCACACGAAAATTGGCAAAACAGGGGGTTTACCAGCTCCGGTTTTCATTTGACCTTGAAAATGGGCCGATTTTCCCTTTAGGTGCAATAGGCTCCATAGCTAAGGTCCTGACGGACGTCCATAAAATATTTTGGCAAAAATGACTTTGGAAATTCAGATCACCAAAATATCCTTGGACTATAGCACACAGAAATTGAAAAAACAAGGGGTTTACCCAATCTGGGGCTCCTTTGACTCTGACAATTGGCTGGTTTACATATCGAGACAAACTGACTCCATATCTAAGGTCTTGACGGATGTCAATGAAAATTTTTGGTAAAAATGACATCGAAAATCCAGATCACCAAAAGATCCATGGACTATAGCACATGAAAATTGATAAAACGGCTGTTTTACCAGCTTCGGGGCTCGTTTCACATTGATAATGGGTCGGTTTGCCAGCCGGGACTAACCAACTCAATAGCTAAGGTCTTGACGGACGTCCACGAAAATTTTAGCACAAATGACACCACAAATCTGGATAACCAAAATATACATGGACTATACACAAAAATTAGCAAAACAGGGGGTTTACCCACTCCTAGGATCATTTGATCTTGACAATGGGCCATTTACCTATTGAGACAAACCGGCTCTATATCTAAGATCTTGACAGACTTCCAAGAAAAATTTCAGCAAAAATGATGTAAAAAAACTAGATGACCAAAAGATCGTTGGACTAGCACACAAAAATCTACAAAATGGGGGGTTTACCTTCTCCTGGGATCGTTTGAACTTGAAAATGGGCCGATTTTCCCATCGAGACCAACCGGTTCCAAAGCTATGGTCTTCTCAAACTTCCATGAAAGATTTCGGCAAAAATGACGTTGGAAATTTGGATCACCAAAAGATCCATGGACTATAGTACACGAAAATTAGCAAAACTGGAGGTTTAACTGCTCCGGTGATCATTTGACCATGAAAATGGGTTGGTTTTCCTGTCTGGCCCAACCGACTCCATAGCTAAGGTGTTGATGGACGGACATCCACAAAAATTTTTAGCAAAAATGACATCGGAAATCCAGATCACCAAAAGATTCATAGACTATATAGCACACAAAAATCGGTAAAATCAGGGTTTTACCTGCTCTGGCGATCGTTTGGCCTTGAAAATGGGTTGGTTTGCCCGTCGGGACTAACCGACTCCATACCTAAGGGTCTTGAAGGACATCCATGAAAAGTTTCAGCAAAAATGACATCAAAAATACGGATCACCAAAAGATCCATGGACTATAGCGAAGGAAAATTAGCAAAATGGGGGGTTTACCCGATCTGGGGATTCTTTGACCTTGAAAATGGCTGATTTGCTCGTTCGAACCAATCAATTCCATAGCTAAAGTCTTAACTGACGTCCAAGAAAAATTTCAGCAAAAAAGACATAAAAAATCTGGACCACCAAAAGATCCATGGACTGTAGCACACAAAAACTGGCAAAACGGGGGGGGGGGGGGGGTTGCCAGCTCCGGGTTTTATTCTACCTTGAAAATGGGGTGGTTTTCCCATTGGGTCCAATCGGCTCCACAGCTAAGGTCTTGACAGACGTCCATGAAACATTTCGGTAAACATGACCTAGGAAATTCAGATCACCAAAATATTCGTGGATTATAGCACACAAAAATTGGAAAAACGAGGGGTTTACCCACTCCGGGGCTCCTTTGACCCTGACAATAGGCTGGTTTACCTATCGAGACAAATCGACTCCATATCTAAGGTCTTGACGGATGTCCATGAAAATTTTTGGTAAAAATGACGTCAGAAATTTGGATCACCAAAAGATCCATGGACTAAAGCATATGAAAATCCGGAAAATGGCTGGTTTACCAGCTTCGGGGCTCATTTCACCTTGAAAATGGGTCTGTTTGCCGATCGACACCAACCGACTCAATAGCTAAGGCCTTGAAGGACGCCCACAAAAATTTTGACAAAAATGACATCGCAAATCTGGATCACCAAAAAATACATGGACTATAGCAAACAAATATTGGTAAAACAGGGGGGAAATAGAATTCTTCAAATGGTTTGAGATGACTGGTAGAATTGAAAATTGTACTGAGTCATTACAAGTTATCATTAATAAATGGTATACTGCTTCCAACAAAGTTGTTGAATCTATCACACCTCCTCTAGAAGGAATTAACATCCCTATTGCAGGAACAGTGATCAAATACTCTCCTTTCAAAGAGAAAAGTTATAAGACCGAGTAGTTGAACAGAACAATTATTCTAACCAAATTATTCATGTTATCTCTAGAAAAATAGAAGATACTAAACCTACCATCAGTGGAAGACTGACTCTGGTTTCTACTTCATCCAGCCATAACATTGAAACCTATCCTGGATTCAAAATCCCTGAATTTCCAAAGAAAAATTCCGAGGTTACTTGGTTCCTCAACTTTTTGAATTTAATTCTCCCGGGAATTCGAGTTGCAACCAAAAACGAAACTTGGTAGCACTCTAATCAGCTGTGATTCCTCTTGTTGAAAAGAAAGATGCATCTTTTTTTTTTCAAAAGCTGCCACGCATTTCTTTTTTATAGGTATACTTGGGCCTTCACTGACCATGTGAGGACTTTTTAGGAAAAAGATGTCCGGCCTAAACTTTTTGATACTTTTGAAGTAACGGGAAATATCATTTAATAAATCAATGCACAACTTAACAACTTCATCATCTCTATAAAAGGTGATAAAACACCAAAAACAGTTTCCACCCTTCAGAAAGAACCAGTTTCAATTCTCCAGGAGAAATCCACCCTACTCCAAAAACTTGCTAGTAGTCGTTTTCATAACATGAAAAACTACCATAACAAACCATCTTTCCCAGATTTGCAGTATGAGGAAAATGCCTTCCTATCCACTTCCTCTCATGAAGGAAGAAGCATCACTGAATGAAATATCGATGGCCTAGCTGAGATCAAGTGTACAACAAACTCCATGAAATGGGAGTTGTTATTACTACATATAAAATGCGTGGATCAGCAGACAGAGATGCCGCTAACATGATCATTGCAGCTTTCACGTGAATGCTGAAACATTGGTGGGATAATTATTGCACTGATGAGATTAAGCGACTCGTTATTAATGCTACTGCAACAGAGACAATGGTAAAAATGGAAGGACATGCACAATCCACCTCCAATGTCACGAGGGAAGATGCTTGTGCCACTCTTCTCTACCATATAGGTAAGCATTTCATTGGAGAACCAAAATTATTCCAAGATAAGAGTCTCCAACTTCTGAGTAATCTAAGTTGCCCAAATCTAGACAACTTCATCCATTGCAAACATACCTTTCTCAGCAAGGTTATGATTCGTCCAGATTGCAATTTGGATTTCTGGAAGGAATGCTTCATTAGCGGTTTACCCCCTTTTTTTGCAGATAAATTAAGGACAAAGATCCAAAATCGCAATAATGGTAACATTCCTTATGGGAATCTTACTTATGGTGATTTGGTAAGCACCATCAATGTTGTAGCTCTTGAACTTTGTACAGACATTAAGCTCAAACACCAGCTCAAGAAAGAGCAATCTTCTTCTATGAAAGAACTTGGAAGTTTCTGCAGAGATTTTGGTTTTATCACTCCACCTGATAAAATCAAGAAAGATAAAAAAGAAAAATCTCATAGGAAGAAATCCCGAATAAGATATGATTCTACTAGAACAAAGAAAAATAAACACAGGTCCAAGAGACCTAGAGATACCAAGTTGGATGTCTGTTGGACATGTGGAAAGACTGGCCACAAAGCTAGTGAATGCCGCTCAGGAGCCAAGAATAACAAGATCAATCTTCTTGGTATGGATGAAGAAACCAGAGGTAAGTTACTTGCCATACTTGATTCAGACAAAAGCCAATCAGGAAAAGATTGCACCTACACTGAAGCTTTCTATACTTGTGACAACACACCCCATATGCGAGTACTTTCTGACCATTCGAAAGAAGCTCTTTTTGATGTTATTCAACACATTAATGATGATGAGGCAAGGAATCGTTTTATCATAGAACTCAAAAATATCCTTCTCAATACAGGCAAACTAAAACCCCGTCCGATAATTGAACTATTTAGCATGAAGCAACTCATGAATTGCTCAGAAAACCATTCTGAACCTTCCATTTCAGATCTTCGCCATGAGATTTCTAGTCTCAAAGAAGAGGTGAGAAGCATCAAATCTCAACTCTGTATAGTTGAGACTGATATCCTCACTAATCAAGTCCCTAAAAGGACTACTTACCAGGACATAGAGTCTGACCAAGATTCTTCTAATAATGATAATATTAAAGATGGTCCTCCAGAAACCAATCATCCAGTAGAGCCTTTTGTCACCAATACAGGTAACGACACCTCTACCACTACTACACCAGGAGTAACTGTAATCTCTTCAATTAGACCTCAGAGTCACCATATACCTGTTAAGATCGTTGTTAATAAACATTTTGTTATTAATAAAATTTCTTTGCTTGATAGTGGTGCAGATAGGAATTGTATCGTGAAAGGTATTGTTCCTACTAGGTATTTACAAAAAAGCACTTCAAAACTATACTCCGCTACAGGAGAACCTTTGAAAATAAATTATAAGCTTTCTAAAGCTCATATTTGCAATAATGACATTTGCTTGACAAATGATTTTGTTATTACCGAAGATATCAATGAAGATATTATTCTTGGAATACCTTTTATCACTTGTATAAAACCTTATTTTACAAATCTATATGGTATCACTACTGCTATCCTTGGAAAAGATCTCCATTTTCCTTTTGTTAAAACTCTTTCCCAAGACGAAAGTAATTTTGTAAGAGAAATTTTTTTTTTCTGAATAAATAACCTTCACAACATATCATTTTTCTAAAAGATGAAATCCGTGTTAAAAAATCGAACAGATTTTAAAACCCCAGAGATACTTACTAAAATAGCTAATCTTCAGAAAAGCTTTAAAGAAGAAATATGTTCTGATTTTCCTAATGCTTTTTGGGAACGAAAAAGGCATATTGTGGACTTACCATACATTGAAGGATTTAATGAACATGCTATTACCACTAAGGCAAGGCCTATTTAGATGAATAACGAGATGATGGAATTTTGTAAGAAAGAGATTTACACTCTTTTAAGAAACAAGATTATTAGGATTTCTAAATCACCCTGGAGTTGTTCTGCTTTCTACGTTAATAAAAATGCAGAGAAAGAAAGAGGAGCACTAAGACTAGTAATCAATTACAAGCCTTTGAACTTCATTTTAAAATGGATCAGGTATCCCATACCTAACAAATGAGTCCTTTTGAAAAGGACTTTTAAAGCTAATGTCTATAGCAAATTTGATATGAAATCAGGGTTTTGGCAAATTCAAATTTCAGAAAAAGATAAATACAAAACTACTTTCAATGTCCTGTTTGGACAATATGAATGGAATGTAATGTCTTTTGGGCTCAAGAATGCCCCTTCTGAATTCCAAAATATCTTGAATTCCATATTCAATGATTTACTCTTATATGTCAATTGTTTATACTGATGATGTACTAATCATTTCAGATAACATTGATTCTCATTTTAAACATCTCAACTCTTTCTTCAAGATTGTCAAAAATAATGGTTTAGTTGTCAGTTCCAAGAAAATGGTACTCTTCCAAACCACCATCAGGTTTTTAGGACACGATCTTTATTGGGGCACTTATAAACCTATTTGCAGAGCCATAGAATTCTCCTATAAGTTTCCAAATGAAATTCCTGATAAGACTCAATTTCAGAGATTCTTAGGAAGCTTACATCATGTAGCTGATTTCATTCCAAAAGTCAAACATGTTTGTGAACCATTGTATAAGAGACTAAGGAAAAATCCAATCCCTTGGGGTACTGAACAAACTCAAGCTGTCATCCAAGTTAAAACTCTTGTACAAACTATCCCATGTCTAGGAATCCCAAACCCAGATGCTTTTATGATTGTTGAAACTGACGCGTCTGATGCAGGTTATGGAGGAATCCTTAAACAAAAAGTAGATCTTGAATCTACAGAGCAACTAGTTCATTTTACATCCAGAATCTGGAATTTCGCCCAAAAAAACTATTCAACGGTTAAAAAGGATGTTTTGTCTATAGTGTTATGTATCATTAAATTCCAAGATGACCTAATTAATAAAGAATTTTTATTAAGAGTAGATTGTAAGTTTGCTAAAGAAATCTTACAAAAAGATGTTAAAAATCTCCTTTCAAAACAAATATTTGCTAGATGGAAAGCTCTACTATCTAGCTTCGATTTCAAAATTGATTTTATCAAAGGAGAAGATAATTCTATACCAGATTTTCTAACTCGTGAATTCTTGCAGGGAAAACATGAGGCCGTTTAGACCAATCACTCCTTCTAAAGGAGATAACAGTCTTCCAAAAGCAAAAATGGCTAGACCATTTGTTCATCCTCCACTTACCCCAGTAAAAGCTGAACCTTTACTAAGGCCTGAATTGACCTTTCAAAAAAGTTCATAGCATTAGCCAATTATCCAAGGCTACCTTGCCCAACATAACCAAAGCTTCCAAAGCTTCTTTGTCCACCCCAACCAAAGTTGATCAATCTCAAACCAACAAAACCTTTAGCTAAGGAAGCATCTTCTAGCTCTGTCCAAACCAAAGCAAGTTATGCTATGAAGATCCCTGAATCCTTAGCCCAAGCGGTTAAACCTGAGTTAATCAAAACCATCCCTTCTAAACCTACCCCAAAAGAAGAATCTTTTGAATTTATTATCTCACAAGTATTGCCTTTAAAGGCTCTCAACAAAGAATATGAAAATGTTGACATAGGTACCCTGATCAAACATTGTTACACAGATTTCAATTATGTAGATACTGATAATCCATTAAAAACCAGAAGATTCTATGAAGTTATTATAATCGACACAGGTTCTATAGAAATTGAGCATTCTAGAGATTATATACAATATTCAAGGTTTACTATCAAGAAAATCTTGGATCCTTTTGAATGGTTTGCAGATTATTTACATACTCTCATTCCTTTGACAATGGCCCAATGATAGCATCCAAGGAAGCTCTACTCCATTGAAGGACAAGGATGAAGCTTTAGAAACTCCAAGGAGGCCCATAACAAGATCTCAAGTCATGGAGTTCAATGATAAGCTCAATGGGCTTCAATCGCTGATCCAAATGTGTCTTATTCGGGAAGAAGAGCTCAAGCCCAAGGAAGAGGAATTGTCCAAATGCTACAATTATTTGGTGGCCCAAATCCAAGCCCAAGATGAGGAATTTTAAGGGCCAATTTTGTGCAAATAAGGTCAAGAAGAGTCCAAGAATCAGCCACAACAAGAGTTGCTTTTTGCCCAAGTTTTAAGAGAAGACTAGTCAAACTTTCCAAGATTTTCAAGATTCTTTTCCTAGTTGGGATTTACCTTATTTCTTTTTTTATATATAGGTTATTAATATTTTCCTTAGTCTATTTATGGTCTCCTAAGTACCATTTAATGCTTTCCTAGAAGTACTAAATTTGTTTCTAGTTAGGTTACTTTATTTCCTTTCTATAGTAGGATTCCTTGTAATTGTCATTTTAGGGTCTTGGACGTTTTTCCCCCTTCTCCTATATATAGGGGTCCTTTTTTATTCATTAAAGACAATTTAGATTGATATTAATAATATTTGAGAGAGTTCTTTGAACCTTTGTGACTTGTTCTTTGAGAATTTATCTTTAAACCTTTACTAGTTTCATAGTTTAAGGTATAAAGTAACTTTTTCTTGTGATATCTTTGGTTTCTTTTTGGTATTCTTTAGAAGGTGATTAGTTTCTACATACTAATTATTGTCTTTAGTTACTCATAAAGCGGTCAAGATTCGAATCTATTGTTTTGATTCGTTTTCTCAAGTAAAGGCGTTAGATTTCTTCCATAAATCTATACGTTGTTACTTGGATCTTTTCAAGACCTTAGAACATCTAATCCCTGGAAATTCGTGGATCTTTCCTTCGAATTTCCCATATCTTTAGTTATTTTTTTTTGTTTTTTTTTCTTTGTGCTTCCGCATTCTAATATTCAATTCTCTATTTGTGATCTCTTTAACCTTGCTATTATCAAGTGGTATCAAAGCGGTTCTATCAAGATTCCGTTCTTGATAAATCTTGGGATTTCTTCTTATATTAGAGAAAAAAAAACTATAGCGTGAACAGTAGCTTAAAAAAAATACTGTGGCGTGAACCGTAGCGTGAACAAAAAAAAAAAATCAGTAGCGTGAACAAAAAAAAAGTTATAACTTGCTCTCTAAGAAATCTGATTACTTGTCCTCCAACAAATTTGATTACTTGGTACCCAAGAAAGCTTATTACTTGCTATTCAAAAAATCTTATTACTTGCTCTCCAAGTTTTGCATTCATTTATTTTCAAGCAAGAAGGTAGCAAGAAGAGGGGATTTTAGATCTTTAAGAATAAGAGAATTTTTTTTTTCTAGTTCTTATAATTCTAAAATAAGTTCCTTTTTATTCGTGTTTTGTTTCAACTAAATCCTATTTGTTCTAGGACTAGTTCTTTACTTTCTTTTGTACCCCAAGATTCCATATTTTATTTCTACGAACTTGATACACGTTTTGGTTTAATTATAAATCTACAAAGTATTCTCGTTCAAAGGTTATTTTGAGTGGAAAAAGGCAAGTGTGGGTGAGTTTAAAAGAGGGTAAAAGCCATATTAAAAGTGTGATACTTGATCACTTATTTTTTTATTTTTTTTAGATGTCTAATTCAGGTGGTGATGAGGAAAGGGCTCGTTTAGAAGTCGAGGTCAAGGGAAGGAACGACTTCACCCTTCAAGCTATGCACCAACAATTTGAGAGATGGACCCTTCAATTTCAAGAGATGAGGGATATGATTATCGAGCAAAATGACACCATAGCTGCAATTAGGAGGGAGAATGATGTTGTAGACCCAAATAATGTTAGACCCCAAGTTAGAAGGAATGTACCCCATATCCCTTTTGTAAATCCTGAATATGATAATAATGATTTTGATGTTGAATTTAATCTAGAAAGAAGAGAAAGGAGGGGAAAAAGAGGTAGAGTAGAAGAAGATAATATAAATAGTATAAAGATAAAGATGCTATCTTTCAAGGGGACAAGGGATCCAGACTTGTACCTTGATTGGGAGAGACGAGTTGAAGCCATCTTTGATTGCCATAACTATTTTGAGGGTAAGAAAGTTAAACTTGTTGTTGAGTTTTCTGATTATGCTGCTTCTTGGTGGAAAAAGCTTGCTAGGGACAGATTGCAAGAAAAGGTACCACGTATTGCTACGTGGGCAGATGTGAAGAGGGTAATGAGGAAGCGATTTATTCCATCATACTTCCAAAGAGATCTACAGTCTCGCCTTCAACACTTGAAGCAAGGATCCATGTCGGTGGATGAGTACTTCAAAAGCATGGATATGGCTATGATCCAAGCTAACTGCATAGAGGAAGAAGAGGCTACAATAGCTAGATTTTTAAATGGTTTAAATACAGAAATAGCTAGTGTAGTAGAGATACAACAATATGTAACTTTAGATGAGTTAGTTGATTTGTCTGTAAAAGTTGAAAAACAAATTGAGAAAAAGTGGCAAAATAACTCATGGAGAAATCGACCAAACACTATCTCTAAGAAACCATGGTCAACTCAAGAGGGGAAAGCTCCTTCCAAACCTCAAGATGATAGAGGTAAAGGTAAGGTTGAGGAGGGAGGTAAAACCTTTAATCCTTAATCTTCTAAACCTGCAAGTGCTATTCAATGTCACAAATGTCATGGAAGGGGGCATATGATGCATGAATGTCCAAGTAGAAGAAACATCCTACTTAGAGAGAATGGAGAATATGAGAGTGAAAAAAGTGAGAGGGAAGAAGAAGAGGGAGAAGGTGTAAGTGAGGAAGATGATTTGGAACTGCCTAATGATGGTATAATTGGGGTGGTTAGGAGAATTACGACTATCAATTTGGGTAGTGTTGATGAAGGGCAGCGAAAGAATTTGTTTCATACTAGGTGTGGGACAAAAGGGAAGACTTATTCTATGATTATTGATGGGGGAGGTTGTGCAAATGTGGTGAGTTCATACTTGGTGGATAAATTAGGAATTGCATGCATGAAGCGCTCTACCCCATACATGCTCCAATGGTTGAATGATTGTAGAGAAGTAAAAGTAAACAAACAATGCATGATTTCATTCAATGTTGGTAGGTATGAAGATGAAATTCTTTGTGATGTAATTCCAATGCAAGCATGTCATGTTTTACTTGGCCAACCTTGGCAGTATGATAGGGATACTACTCATCATGGGGGAAAGAATAGGTATAGTCTTTTGCATAATGGTAAGAAGTATACTCTTGCACCATTATCTCCTTCTCAAATGTTTGAAGATAAAAAACGATGGGAAATCAAAAGGGAGTGGTAAAAAGGAGCTTGAAACAATGGGAAATCAAAAAAGGATTGTTTAAATGCTAGGAAAGAGGGGCTGCCCATAATACTAATGTTTTTCCTGATGACACTCTAAAGGGATTGCCACCTGTGAGAGGGATTGAGCACCAAATAGACTTTGTGCCTGGGTCTCAACTTCCTAATAGGCCTGCCTATAGGAGCAATCCTGAAGAGACCAAAGAATTTGAAACGACCCCAAAAATGCCCGAAAATGTGCTTCGAAAACACCTAAAATTGTAATTTCCATATATCTCAAAATTCGTGCATCATTTCGGAGACTTAGAAAAAATTGAGTGGGAAATGAGTCTAGAACAACCGTATCAAAATTCGAAAATCGCAAAAATGCGATTTTGAGGGGCATATCTCCCAGCACACAAGGAACTGGAAGGAGCTCAAACTATCAAAATTAAAGCTCTATGAGTTAGCTTTCCAACGCAATTTGTTTCACCTCATTCCGAGTTAGGATGAAGGAGTTATGACCATTTTCGTAAAAACCTCGCCGGCAGAAAAGTGCCATTTCCGAGATCATCAACCAAATTCAAGGATCCTAAGCTTTAATTCCTGCGATTCAATCTCAAGCAATTCTCCATTCCAATCTTCATCTAGAAGTCTCCAAAGTTGAGGTAATTGTGGAAACCTTCCTTTCCAGCCCAACCATTTATCCTCTATTTTACTTCAAGTTTATGAGATAAAAACTCTTGAATTAAAATGGTTTTTTGTATATTATCATGAAATGGAAAATTATATGATGTTTATGGTTTTCTGCCAGCCTCAATGATCAAATTATGAAAATATGTATATATATATGATGTTGTTTTATTTTGAAATAATTTTATTTACATGAACAAGTAGACCATTGTTTAAAAATGTCATTCATAGGAAAGATGGAAGGTCCAATGTCCTATGAGTCGGATGATTATATAAGTATTGAAATGATGATGAAATGGATATATGTATATGATTTTCTCTATATAGTGTGTGAGTCGATCAAGCCTAGTACGGGGGTAGTAATACTACCTAGTACTTACAAAGAAGTATTGATTAATTTTGAACAACTAACTATAACCTTTGAGGGGTTTGTACCTTTTCGCCAAATTGGAAATACTATATTGTGGTCACTTCTACTATGTCCTACTAAATATGATTTTTATATAAGCATCATTATACATATCATCTCATTAATATGCTATCTATCGGGTAATTTTTTTGAATGTCCATGTTTTGCATTGCATCCCACATACTTAGTACATTCAAACGTACTAACGCATACTCTATGCCTACATGATGTCACCATGTGACCACTATCAAGGTTATTGGTGAGTCCTCCATTCCTGGGTTGCTCATGATCTTTTGCTATGTATAAGACTTTTCTTTTTTGTTAACTATAGACTTTTGTCTTGGCCCCCGCTAAGTACTCATGTTTAGAGGTGGTGTTGGACAAGTTGTGTATTATGCTTGAGCTTGACTTCCTAATATTTATGTACCATTTCTTCTTTTTTTTCTCTTGCTCCCTTAGTCCCGATTTCCCCCTTTGATTATGCTTATTGATGGTCATTTTAATTGCTTCCGCGAAAGGATGTGTACGCTAAGGCTTGTTTGGGGTTCCTTCGGGTTCCCGTTCGAATTACAAAGGCAAGTTGAAGAATTGCTTGAAAAGGGATTTGTTCGAGAGAGTATGAGCCCATGCTTTGTTCTAGTCCTATTGGTCCCCAAAAAGGATGGAACATGGAGGATGTGTGTAGATTGTCGAGCTATCAATAAGATAACGGTAAAGTATCGCCATCCTATCCCTCGTCTTGATGACATGTTGGACCAACTGTATGGTTCCAAAATCTTTTCTAAAATTGATCTAAAGAGTGGTTACCATCAGATTTGTATGAATCCTGGAGATGAATGGAAAACTGCTTTTAAGACCAAATATGGACTTTATGAGCGGTTAGTTATGCCCTTTGGCTTGACTAATGCACCAAGCACTTTTATGAGACTAATGAATCATGTTTTTAAAGATTTCCATGGAACATTTATTGTGGTGTATTTTGATGACATCTTGATCTTTTCTCAAAATCTGGATGAACACCTAGAGCACTTAAAACAAGTTTTTGAAGTTCTTAGAAATCAGCGCTTATTTGCTAATCTTAAAAAGTGTACTTTCTATGTGGATCGTGTGGTTTTCTTAGGTTTTGTGGTCAGTTCTAAGGGAGTTGAAGTTGTATATGGATTCAAACCCCTTACCCCCCTTGATTTATTGCCTTTGCCTACTAATGATTTTGCTAATCTTGATTATAAGAAGAAGGTTGATATGATGAAGAAAATTCATGAACAAACAAGGCTTGCAATTGAAACAAGAATAAGGAAGTTGCATTGCGAAAGAATAAGGGCAGAAAATATGTTGTTTTTAAACCTGGTGACTTGGTTTGGGTGCATATGAGAAAGGAAAGATTTCCTTCCAAAAGAAAGACCAAACTAGATCCTAGAGGAAGTGGGCCATACAAAGTCCTTGAAAGGATTGGAGACAATGCTTATAAACATGATCTTCCTAGTGAGTTCCAAGTTAGTGATACTTTTAATGTTTCTGATCTTTCCCATTTTGATGCAGATTTGAATTCGAGGACGAATTCGCTTCAAGAAGAGGGGAATGATAGCATCCAAGGAAGCTCTACTCCATTGAAGGACAAGGATGAAGCTTTAGAAACTCCAGGGAGGCCCATAACAAGATCTCAAGCCAAGGAGTTCAATGATAAGCTCAATGGGCTTCAATCGCTGATCTAAATTTGTCTTATTGGGGAAGAAGAGCTCAAGCCCAAGGAAGAGGAATTGTCCAAATGCTACAATTATTTGGTTGCCCAAATCCAAGCCCAAGATGAGGAATTTTAAGGGCCAATTTCGTGCAAATAAGGTCAAGAAGAGTCCAAGAATCAGCCACAACAAGAGTTGCTTTCTGCCCAAGTTTTAAGAGAAGACTAGTCAAACTTTCCAAAATTGTCAAGATTCTTTTCCTAGTTGGGATTTACCTTATTTATTTATTTATATATAGGTTATTAATATTTTCCTTAGTCTATTTATGGTCTCCTAATTACCATTTAATCCTTTCCTAGAAGTACTAAATTTGTTCCTAGTTAGGTTACTTTATTTTCTTTCTAGAGTAGGATTCCTTGTAATTGTCTTTTTAGGGTCTTGGACGTTTTTCTCCCTTATCCTATATATAGGGATCCTTTTTTATTCATTAAAGACAATTTATATTGATATTAATAATATTTGAGAGAGTTCTTTGAACCTTTGTGACTTGTTCTTTGAGAATTTATCTTTAAACCTTTACTAGTTTCATAGTTTAAGGTATAAAGTAACTTCTTCTTGTGATATCTTTGGTTTCTTTTTGGTATTCTTTAGAAGGTGATTAGTTTCTACATACTAATTATTGTCTTTAGTTACTCATAAAGCGGTCAAGATCCGAATCTATTTTTTTGATTCTTTTTCTCAAGTAAAGGCATTAGATTTCTTCCATAAATCTATACATTGTTACTTGGATCTTTTCAAGACCTTAGAACATCTAATCCTTGGAAATTCATGGATCTTTCCTTAGAATTTCCCATATCTTTAGTTAGTTTTTTTGTTTCTTTTCTTTGTGCTTCCGCATTCTAATATTCAATTCTCTATTTGTGATCTCCTTAACCTTGCTGTTATCACCCACAAACCTCAAACTTATAATTGGTATGATTATAAGGCAACTTGGATGAATTTCCTTTACCTGAGGCCAAGACACACTTGGTTCTTGAAGTATAGTCCGAGTATTGTTAAGACTACCATTCCCAAATGGTTTTATGAATGATGGAATTTATTTGGAGGAATTGAAAAAATTCTCCCCCAATAGTTTCTCAACAGGTTTGAAGAATTCGAAACCAAAGAAGAAATTACTACACTACCAGTGCATATTAAAATATGCAAATACTATATTCAAAAAAGAATATCCTATATTATTACTTGTAACTTCTCAAAAAGTAATGTAGATCGCATCCAATATTTGTGTAAACAAATTCAAGTCAAAGGTTGGATTCCCAAACAACCAAATGCTAAGGTTCAAGAGAAGGCAAGATCTTCTTCCAAAAAATTGTCCAAAGCAACTCTCAAATAGAAATTGAAAGAAGCAATGGATAACATAGATAATTATGATGAAAATCAAATCATGAATATGATTGAAGACGCCGCTTCCACAGAAGGCAGCAGTGAAGATAATGGCGACATGATGCCGTATCAAGATTCAAAAAGCTGCTACTAGAAAAAATTTGGCAAAAATGACGTCAAAAATTTGGATGACCAAAAGATCCTTGGACTAGCACACAAAAATCAGCAAAATGGGGGGTTTACCTGCTCCGAGAATCGTTTGAACTTGAAAATGGGCCGGTTTGCCCGTTTGGACCAATCGACTCCAAAGCTAATGTGTTGATGGACATCCACGAAAAATTTCAGCAAAAATGACATCGGAAATCTAGATCACCAAAAGTTCCATAGACTTATAGCACACGAAAATTGGTAAAATCGGGGGTTTACCTACTCTGGGGATCATTTGACCTTGAAAATGGGCCGGTTTGCCCATCGGGACCAATCAAATTCATAGTTAAGGTCTTGACGGACGTCCATGAAAAATTTCGGCAAAAATGACATTAGAAATCCGGATCACCAAAATTTTATCCATGGATTATAGCAAAGGAAAATAAGCAAAATTGAGGGTTTACCCAATCCGGGGAATGTTTGACCTTGAAAATGGCCGATTTGCCCGTTCAAACCAACCTACTCTATAGCTAAGGTTATGACGGACGTCTAAGAAAAATTTCAGCAAAAAAGACGTCGAAAATCTGGATCACCAAAAGATCCATTGACTATAGCACATGAAAATTGGCAAAACGGGGTGTTTACCCACTTCGGGGATCGTTTGACCTTGAAAATGGGTTGGTTTTCCTATTGAGACCAATCGGCTTCATAGCTAATGTCTTGATGGACTTGTACGAATTTTTTTGGCAAGAATGACATCGAAAATCTGGATCACCCAAAAGATCCATCGACTACAGCACATGAAGATTGGTAAAACAGAGGGTTAACCGCTCTGGGGTTCGTTTGACCTTGAAAATGGGTTGGTTTGTCTATCGGGACCAACCGGCTCTATAACAAAGGTCTTGATGGATGTACATGAAAATTTTTGGTAAAAATGACGTCAGAAATCTGGATCACCAAAGATCCATGGACTATAGCACAGGAAAATTGGCAAAATGGGTGGTTTACCAGCTTTGACGATCGGTTCACCTTGAAAATGTGTCGGTTTTCCCGTCGGGACCAATCGGCTCCATAGCTAAGGTCTTGACGGACGTCCACAAAAATATCTGGAAAAATGACATCGGAAATTTGGATCACAAAAATATCCATAGACTATTGCACGCAAAAATTGAAAAAAATGGGAGGTTTACCAGCTTCGGGGCTCCTTTGACCCCGAAAATGGGACGATTTGCCCGTCTGGACCAATCGACTCTATAGCTAAGGTCTTGATAGACGTCCATGAATTTTTTTTGCAAAAATGACGTCAGAAATGTGTATCACCAAAACATCCATGGACTATAGCACACGATAATCGGAAAAACATGGGGTTTTCCCTCTTCGGGGCTCATTTGACTTGAAA
Organism: Solanum commersonii; assembly: GCA_029007595.1. NCBI lineage: Eukaryota > Viridiplantae > Streptophyta > Magnoliopsida > Solanales > Solanaceae > Solanum > Solanum commersonii. The sequence continues at coordinate 1,332,596 of JAJTWQ010000129.1, read as the reverse complement.
ATGGACCGATTTTCCCATTGGGACCTACCTTGTCCATAGCTTAAGTCTTTACGGATGTCCACAAAAAGTTTTGGCAAAAATGACATCGAAAATCCAGATCTCCAAAAGATCCATGGACTACAGCACACGAAAATCAGTAAAATGGGCTGTTTACAAGCTCCGGGGATCGTTTGACTTGGAAAATAGGTCGGATTTCCAATCAGGACCAACGAGCTCCATAGTTACGGTCTTGATGGATGTCCATGAAAAATTTAGAAAAAATAACATCAGAAATCTAAATCACCAAAAAATCCAGGGCCTATAGCACACGAAAATTGGCAAAATGGGGGGTTTGCCCGCTTCGAGGCTCGTCTGACCTTGAAAATGGGCCGATTTTCCAGTCGGGACCAATCGGCTCCATAGCTAATGTCTTGAAGGATGTCCATAAAATATTTCAGCATAAATGACGTCGAAAATATGGATCACCAAAAGATCCATTGACTGTAGCACACGAAAATTGGCAAAACTAGGGGGTTACCAGCTTCGGGGCTCATTTTACCTTGAAAATGGATCGGTTTGCCAGTCGAGACCAACCGACTCAATAGCTAAGGTGTTGACGAACGACCACAGAAATTTTGGCAAAAATGACATGGCAAATCTGGATCACTAAAAAATACATGGACTGTACACATAAATTGGCAAAATAGGTGATTTACCCACTCCGGGATTATTTGACCTTGACAATGGGCCATTTGCCTATCGAGACCAACCAACTCCATAGCTAATGTCTTGATGGACTTGCACAAAACAATTTGGCAAAAATGTCATGAGAAATCTGGATCACCCAAAAGATCCATGGACTATAGCACACAAAAATTGGTAAAGTGGAAGGTTAATCGCTCTGGGCTCGTTTGATCTTGAAAATAGGTCATTTTGGCCATCGGAACCTACCGGCTCTATAGTAAAGGTCTTTATAGACGTGCACAAAATTTTTTGACAAAAATGACGTCAGAAATTTGGATCACCAAAAGATCCATGGACAATAGCACACGAAAATTGGTGAAACGGGTGGTTTACCAGCTTCGGGGCTCGTCTCACCTTGAAAATAGGCCGATTTGTCCGTCGGGACAAAACGACTCCATAACTAAGGTCTTGACAAACGTCCACAAAAAGTTTAGGAAAAATGACATCGAAAATTTGGATTACCAAAAGCTCCATGGTTTATAGCACACGAAAATTGGCAAATTGGGGGTTTACCTGGTTCGGGGTTCATTTGACCTTAAAAATGGTCTGGTTTGCTAGTCGAGACCAACTGGCTCCATATCTAATATCTTGACGGATGTCCACAAAATATTTTGGCATAAATGACGTTGGAAATATGGATAACCAAAAGATCCATTAACAATATAACACGAAAATCGGCAAAATAGGGGTTTACCTGCTCTAGGGCTTGTTTGACCTTTAAAATGGGTAAGTTTGCCCATCGGGACCAACCGGCTCTATTTCTAAGGTCGTGATGGATGTCCATGATAAATTTCGACAAAAATGATGTCGGAAATCTGGATCACCAAAAGATCCACGGACTATATAGCAAAGGAAAATTAGTAAAGCGGGGGGTTTACCCGATCTTGGGATTTTTTGACCTTGAAAATGGCCAATTTTCCCGTCTGGACCAACTGACTCCATAGCTAAGGTCTTGACGAACGTCCAAGAATTTTTTTAGCAAAAAAGACGTTAGAAATCTAGATCACAAAAAGAAACATGGACTATATAGCACACAAAAATCTACAAAACATGGCGTTTACCTGCTACAGGGCTCATTTAACCATGAAAATGGTCCACTTTGACCGTCTGGATCAACCGACTCCATAGCTAAGGTCCTGACAGACGTCCAAAACTAATTTCAGCAAAAATGACATCAGAAATCAAGATCAACAAAAGATCCATGGGCTGTAGCACGCACACAAAAATTAGAAAAATGGGGGGTTACCAGCTCCGAGTTTCATTTGACCTTGAAAATGGGCCAATTTTCCCATTGGGTTCAATCGGCTCCATAGCTAAGGTCTTGACGGACGTCCATGAAACATTTCGACAAAAATGACCTTGGAAATTCAGATCACCAAAATATTCATGGACTATAGCACACACATATTGTCAAAACGAAGGGTTTACCCACTCTGGGCTCCTTTGACCCTGACAATGGGCTGGTTTACCTATCGAGACAAACCGACTCTATATCTAAGGTCTTGACGGATTTCTATGAAAATTTTTGGTAAAAATGACGTCGAAAATGTGGATCACCAAAAGATCCATGGACTATAGCACATGAAAATTGACAAAACGGCTGGTTTACCACTTCGAGGCTCATTTCACGTTGAAAATAGGTCGGTTTGCTGGTCAGGACCAACTGACTCAATAGCTAAGGTCTTAACAGACGTCCACAAAAATTTCAGCAAAACTGACATCGCAAATATGGACCACCAAAAAATACATCGATTATTGTACACAAAAATTGGCAAAACTGGGGGTTTACCCACTCCGGGAATCATTTGACCTTGATAGTGGGCCATTTGCCTATCGAGACCAACCGGCTCCATATCTAAGATCTTGGCGAACTTCCAAGAAAAATTTAAGCAAAAATGACGTTAAAAATCTGGATGACCAAAAGATCTTTGGACTAGCACACAAAAATCTACAAAATAGGGGGTTTACCTGCTTCGGGGATCGTTAAAACTTGAAAATGGGGCGGCTTTCCCATCAGGACCAACTGACTCCAAATCTAAGGTCTTGTCAAACGTCCATGAAAAATTTTGGCAAAAATGACGTCGAAAATCTGGATGACCAAAAGATCCATTAACAATAGCAAACGAAAATTGGTAAAACAGGGGGTTTAACCACTTCGGGGAACATTTGACCATGAAAATTGTCAGGTTTCCCCATCTAGACCAACCGACTCCACAAACTAAGCCGTTGATGGACATCCACAAAAATTTCAGCAAAAATGACATCAAAAATCCAGGATCACCAAAAGATCCATGGACTATATAGCACACAAAAATCGGTAAAAATGGGGGTTTACCTACTGCAGGATCGTTTGACCTTGAAATTTAGTCGTATTGCCCATCGGGACCAATCGACTCCACAGCTAAGGTCTTGATGGACGTCCATGAAAATTTTTGGCAAAAATGATGTGGAAATCTGGATCACCAAAAGATCCATGGACTATATTGCAAAGGAAAATTAGCAAAACGGGGGGTTTTCCCAATCAGGGGATTCTTTGAACTTGAAAATGGCTGATTTCGCCGTCCAGACCAATCGACTCCATAGCTAAGGTCTTGATGGACGTCCAAGAAAAGTTTCAGCAAAAAAAATGTCGAAAATTTGGATCACCAAAAGATCCATGGACTATAGCATATGAAAATCGGTAAAATAGGTTGTTTACCCACTCCGGGGATCGTTTGACCATTAAAATGGGTCCTTTTTCCTGTCGAGACCAATCGGCTCCATAGCTAATATCTTGAGAGACTTGCACAAATGTTTTTTGCAAAAATGACATCGCAAATCTGGATCACCCAAAAGATCCATGGACTATAGCACATGAAAATCGGTAAAATAGAGGGTTAACCGCTCTGGGACTTGTTTGACTTTGTAAATTGGCCAATTTGGCCATCGAGACAAATTGTATCTATAGCAAAGGTATTGCGGATGTCCACGAAATATTTTGGCAAAAATGACATTGGAAATCTGGATCACCAAAAGATTCATGGACTATAGCACACGAAAATTGGTGAAATGGGTGGTTTACCAGCTTCGGGGCTCGTGTCACCTAGAAAATGGGCTGGTATGCCTGTCGGAACCAACTGGCTCCATAGCTAAGGTTTTGACGGACGTCCAGGAAAATTTCAGGAAAAATAACATCGGAAATCTGGATCACCAAAGGATCCATTGACTATAGCACACAAAAATGGAAAAAATGGGGGTTTACCTACTCCGGGGTTCCTTTGACCTTGACAATAGGCAGGTTTTCTTGTCGGGACCAACCAACTCCATACCTAATGTCTTGATGGACGTCCATGAAATTTTTTGGCAAAACTGACATCGTAAATTTGGATCACCTAAAGATCCATGGACTATTAGCACACGAAAATTGGCAAAACGGGGGGTTTACCCACTCCGGAGATCATTTGACTATGAATATTGTTTGGTTTGCCTGGCTGTACCAATCGACTGCATAGCTAAGGTATTTACGACATCCATGAAAAGTTTTGGCAAAAATGACATTAGAAATCTGGATCACCAAAAGATCCATGAACTATAGCACATGATAATCGGCAAAATAGGGGGTTTTCCCGCTTCGAGGCTCATTTGACTTGTAAATGGGCCAGTTTTCCCTTCGAGACCAATCGTCCCTATAGCTAAAGTCTTTACGGATGTCCACAAATTTTTTTGGCAAAAATAGCATCAAAAATCCATATCTCCAAAAGATCGATCCATGGACTATAGCACACAAAAATTGGCAAAACGAGTTGTTTATCCGCTCCCTGGATCGTTTCAAATGGAAAATAGGCCGGATTGCCCATCGGGAACAACGAGCTCCATAACTAAGGTCTTGACAGACGTCCACAAAATATTCCAGCAAAATTGACATTGAAAATTTGGATCCTCAAAAGATCCATGGCCTATGCACACGAAAATTGGCAAAATAGGGGGTTTACCCACTTCGGGGCTCGTTTGACCTTGAAAATTGTCCGATTTGCCAGTTGGACCAACTAGCTCTGTAGCTAATGTCTTGACGAATTTCCACAAAATATTTTGGCATAAATGATGTCGGAAATATGGATCACCAAAAGATCTATTGACTATAGCACACGAAAATTGGCAAAATGGGGGGCTTACCTTTTTTGGGGCTCGTTTGACCTTGAAAATGGGCCGATTTGCCCGTCGAGAGAAACTGGCTGCAATGCTAAGGTCTTGACAGATGTCTATGATTTTTTTTGGCAAAAATGACATCAGAAATCCGGATCACCAAAAGATGCATGGACTATAGGAAAGGAAAATTAGAAAAATGGGGGGTTTACCCAATTCAGGGCTTCTTTGACCTTGAAAGTGGCCGATTTTCTCATTTCAACCAACGGACTCCATAGCTAAGGTCTTGACGGAGTCCAAGAAAAATTTCAGCAAAAAAGACATTGGAAATCCGGATCACCAAAAGATCCATCGACTATAGCACATGAAAATCGGCAAAACAAGGGGGTTACTTGCTACGGGGCTCATTTAACCATGAAAATGGTCCAGTTTGCCCGTCTGGACCAATCAGCTCCATAGCTAAGGTCTTGACGGACGTCCAAGAAACATTTCGGCAGAAATGACGTCGGAAATTTGGATTACCAAAAGATCCATGGACAGTAACACACGAAAATTGGCAAAACGGGGGCGCGCGGGGGTTACCAGCTTCAGGTTTCATTTGACCTTGAAAATGGGCCAGTTTTCCCATTGGGTCCAACTAGCTCCATAGCTAAGGTCTTGAAGGACGTCCATGAAACATTTTGGCAAAGACGACCTTGGAAATTCAGATCACCAAAATATCCATGGACTATAACACACAAAAATTGGCAAAACGAGGGGTTTACCCACTTCGGGGCTCCTTTGACCCTGACAATGGGCTGGTTTACCTATCGAGACAAACCAACTCCATATCTAAGGTCATTACAAACTTCCAAGAAAAATGTTGGCAAAAATGACGTCGAAAATCTGGATGACCAAAAGATACTGGACTGGTACAAAAAAATCTACAAAATGGGGGGTTTACCAGCTCCGGGGATTGTTGAACATGAAAATGGGCTGGCTTTCCCATCGGGACCAATTGACTCCAAAGCTAAAGGTCTTGTCGAACGTCCATGAAATATTTTGGCAAAAATGATGTCGGAAATTTGGATCACCAAAAGATCCATGGACTATAGCACACGAAAATTGGCAAAATAGGGGGTTCAACCTCTACGAGGATCATTTGACCATGAAAATGGGCCAGTTTGCCCGTCTGGACCAATTGACTCCATAGCTAAGGTGTTGACGAACATCCACAAAAAAATGTAGCAAAAAATGATGTCGGAAATCCAAATCACCAAAAGATCCACGTTGGTCAATCGTATTCTGTAAGGTCACTGTAGCCAGGAGGGCGTTTAGACCTGTTGATGATGGTCCCATAGCTAAGATGACTCTAGGAAAAGAACTGTTGTAAAACCAAGAGAACCTCCCTTAAAAACTCTATTTGGATCTTTGATATGTATTTTAATATCTTCTATATACCTGTTAGCATGTTGTTTATTATTATTATTATACTTATAGTATAATTTTATGTTGTAAGCCCATTAGACAGTATTTTAAATCATATGGAAAATAACCAAAATATTTTAAACAGTATAAACTTATCTTCACAATCTACTAAGATTGCTAAGTTAGAAAATGATTTACAAAACTGGAGTATACCAGAAGAACCTTTTAAAAAGATTTATCACTTAGGTAATTTTAGTTATCTTACTCGTAGTAATATTAAGACTTGTGAGTCCACTATTGCAATTAATAATTCCTTAGAAATTATTCGCCTTCTTAAAGATAATGATATAAATCGTTATAAATCTAATTACAACTATTTGCATATTGGTTTAGTGCAAGTTGTTGTTAATCCTCTTTTTAGAAAGGGTCTTGATATTCATGTTTGTGTCATCCTTAGAGATGGCAGGTTTTGAATTTTGATGATTCTATGTTAGGAGCCTTGCGAGTAATCTTGCCGACGGGCGCCTTACTTTAATTGTTGTCCTAACTTCTCTTTCGACATTAATGATCCTAATGTCATGGATTCTTTGACACTCAATGCCAAAACCAAAAACTTGAACAATAAAATCAATACTTGTGAAATAGCTATTATTTACTAAGTCTATTAACGTCTCATGAAAACCCATCTTCCTCCTAAAGCTCGTAATGAGAGCATTAAAGGTGAGACTACGCTTATGGAAGCCAACCATGAACATAGTTCTATCTTTGTTCCTCGACTCCTTCAATGGAAAGATATACTCTCCAGTAATGATTGGCGTTTTCAGAATATAACTCAACATTTTGCGTCTCATTTGAAAGATCTCAGATTAAAAGAGTCATTCAATTTCCTGATGGATCTATAGAACTCAAATTCTTAGACAATCCAACAAGAAGATCTTCCTCGAATCGAAGGTCATCTTGGTCCCCTTCTACTTCGTGTCCCTCGAGACTCGTTCCCAGGCCACCATCTTCTTCAAAAACCCTAGAGGAAGCAGAAGATGATGATATTATTTCGTTGCTTACAATAGCAAAGGTAAAGTCACAGGGGTAAACTTTTCAGGTAACGTACCCAAAGTATTTTACCAATATATTCCAAGCAGCCCTACTGCAAATGAAATGGATCCTCCCAAGGAGAAACCAGCTTGGCTTGGAATGCTTAAGACAGGTAAAGACTTTGAGCCCAATCTAGACATCATACATGAACAATGGATCCATCCTGACAATCAGGTAAAAAGGAAATGGTATGTTTCTACCTATACTATTAATCAAAGAAAATCCTTTAGTGATTTATGGATGACTGATATAAGAAGGATCGGTTGTGAAATAGAATTCTTCAAATGGTTTGAAATGATTGGCAAGATTGAAAATTGTGCTGAGTCATTACAAGTTATCATTAACAAATGGTATACAAATTCTAACAAAGTTGTTGAATCTACTACTCCTCCTCTAGAAGGAATTAACATTCCTATTGCAGGAACAGTGATCAAAGCTTCTCCTTTCAAAGAGAAAAGTGATAAGACAGGTAGTTTACTCACATTTGCAGACATTGACCGAGTAGTTGAACAAAACAATTACTCCAACCAAATCCTTCACATCATCTCTAGACAAATAGAAGATACTAAACCCACCATCGGTGGAAGACCAACCCCACTTCTACTTCATCCACCATAATGTTGAAACCTATCCGAGATTCAAAATCCTTGAATTTTCTAAAGAAAAATTTCCCAAATTATCGATACTTTTCGAGTAATAGGAAATATCATTGAGAAAATCAATGCCCAATTTTACAACTTCAACATCTTAGCAAAAAATGATAAAAACACCAGAAATGGTTTCTACCCTTCAAGAGGAACTAACATCCACTCAAGAGAAATCTAATCTCCCCCAAAAACTTGCTAGTAGTCCTTTTCATAAGATAAAAAATTACCATAACAAACCTTCTTTCCCAGATTTGCAGTATGAGGAAAATTCCTTCTTATCTACTTCCTCTCACGAAGGAAGAAGCATCACCGAATGGAATATTGACGGCCTAGCTGAGCATCAAGTTTACAATAAACTCCATGAAATGGGTGTTTACATTACTGCATATAAAATGCGTGGTTCTGCAGAGAAGGTTGCAGCTAACATGATTATTATAGGTTTCACAGGAATGTTGAAACACTAGTGGGATAACTATGTTACTGATGAAATCAAACAACTCATTATTAATGCCACCGCAATGGAAACAAGTTGTTAAAATGGAAGGAAACACACAATCTACTTCTCATGTTACAAGTTACCATATAACTAAACATTTTATTGGAGAACCCAAATTATTTCAAGATAGGAGTCTCCAAATTCTGAGCAATCTAAGTTGTCCAAATTTAGACAACTTTACCCATTACAAACATACCTTTCTCAGTAAGGTTATGATTCGTCCAGATTGCAATTTGGATTTCTAGAACGCTTCATGAGAGGTCTACCTCCTCTCTTTGCAGATAAAGTAAGGACAAAGATCCAAGATCGCAATAATGGAAGTATTCCTTATGGAAATCTTACTTATGGTGATTTGGTAAGCACTATTAATGTTGTAGCCCTTGAGCTCTGCATGGATATTAAGCTCAAACATCAGCTCAGGAAAGAGCAGTCTTCTTCTAGAAAAGTACTTGGAAGTTTCTGTAGAGATTTTGGTTTTATCACTCCACCTGATAAGATCAAGAAAGATAAAAAGGAAAAAATCTCACAAGAAGAAATCTTGAAGAAGAGATGATTCTACCAGACCTATGAAAAAGAAGTCTAGGTCCAGAAGGCCTAACGATGCCAAAGTAGATGTATGCTGGACTTGTGGCAAGACTGGTCATAAAGCTAATGAATGACATTCCAAGACCAAAAAGATGAAAATTAATCTTCTTAATATAGATGAAGAAACCAAAGGTAAGATCCTTGCTATTCTTGATGAACCCTTTTAATCCTCGGTACATCGATGAATGCAGTGATGACGAAGACATTGATCTTGATTATGATTCAGACAAAAGCCAATCAGGAAGAGATTGTATTTGTACTGAAGTATTTTGTACTTGAAACAATACACTTGTTATACGAGTACCTTCTGATCAATTGAAAGAAGCTCTCTTTGATGTTATTCAACATATTAAAGATGATGAGGCTAGGAATCGTTTTCTCCTAGAACTCAAAAATCTTCTTCTTAATACGGACAAACCTAAACAACGTTCGATAATTGAACCATTCAACATGAAGTAAATCATGAATCACACAGATAATCATTTTGAACCTTCCATCTCAGATCTTCGTCATGAGGTCTCTAGTCTCAAAGAAGAGATTAGAAATATCAAATCTCGACTTTGTATCATTGAGACTGACATCCTCACTAATCAAGTTCCTAAAAGAACTACTTTCAATGACCTTGAGTCTAACCAAGATTCTTCCCATGAAGATGCTGATAACATTGGTATTAACCTCTCCAATATCAATAATGATCACCTAGCCGAACCTTTATTTACCCATACATGTAATGACACTTCTACTTCTACAGCACTAGGAGTAACGATAATTTCTTCAACTAGACCTCAGAGTCATCATATACCTGTGAAAATAGTTGTTAGTAAACATTTTGTTATTAGCAAAATTGCTTTGCTTGACAGTGCTGCAGATAAGAACTGCATTGTAAAAGGTATTGTTCCAACTAAGTATTTGCAAAAAACTACTTCAAAATTATACTACGCTACTGGAAAACTTTTGAAAATAAATTATAAGCTTTCTAAGAATCATATTTGCAATAATGTTATTTGTTTAACATATGATTTTGTTATTACTGAAGATATCAATGAAGATATTATACTTGGAATACATTTTATCACTCAGATAAAACCCTATTTTACTGATTTAGATGGTATTAATACTACTATTCTTGGAAAAGATCTACATTTTCCTTTTTTCAAAACTCTCTCACAAGATGAAAGTAAATTTGTTAGAGAAAACATTGTTTTCCGAATTAATAACCTATCACAACATATCATCTTTTTGAAGGATGAAATTCGTGTTAAGAAAATCGAACAAATTTTAAAAACCCCGAGATGGTTACTAAGATAGCCAATCTTCGTAAAAGATTTGAAGAAGATATATGTTACGGTATTCCAAATGCTTTTTGGGAATGTGAAAAACATATTGTGGATTTACCATACATTGGAGGATTCAATGAACAAGCTATTACCACTAAGGCAAGGCCTATCCATATGAATCACGAAATGATAGAATTTTGTAAGAAAGAGATCAACACTCTTTTAAAAAATAAGAATATTAGAATGTCTAAATCACCTTGGAGTTGTTCTACTTTCTACGTTAATAAAAACGCGGAGAAAGAAAGAGGAGCACCAAGACTAGTAATCAATTATAAACCTTTAAACTCCGTTTTAAAATGGATTAGGTATCCCATACCTAACAAATGAGACCTTTTGAAAAGGACTTTTAAAGCTAATATTTATAGCAAATTTGATATGAAATCAGGTTTTTGGCAAATTCAGATTTCAGAAAAAGACAAGTATAAAACTGCTTTCAATGTCCCGTTGGGACAATAAGAATGGATTGTAATGCCTTTTGGGCTCAAGAATGCCCCTTCTGAATTTCAAAATATCATGAATTCCATATTCTATGATTACTCTTATGTGTCAATTGTTTATATTGATGATGTGCTAATCTTTTTAGAGAACATTGGCTCTCATTTTAAACATCTCAACACTTTATTCAAGATTGTTAAGAATAATAGTTTATTTGCCAGTGCCAAAAAAATGGTACTTTTTCAAACTACTATCAGGCTCTTAGGTCATGACCTTTATCAAGGAACTTATAAACCTATTTGCAAGGCCATAGAGTTCTCCTCTAAATTTCCTAATGAAATTCTTGATAAAACCCAACTACAAAGGTTTCTAGGAAGTTTAAATTAGGTAGCTAATTTCATCCTAAAAATCAGACAAGTTTGTGAATCTCTATATAAAAGACTTAGGAAAAATCCAGTTCCTTGGAGTGTTGAACAAACTAAGGCTGTCATCCAAGTCAAAGATCTTGTACAAACCATTCCATGTCTAGGAAATCCTAACCCAGATGCCTTTATGATTATTGAGACCGACGCGTCTGATGCAGGTTATGGAGGAATTCTTAAACAAAAAGTAGATTTTGAATCTACAGAGCAACTAGTTCATTTTACATCTAGAATCTGGAATTTCGCACAAAAAAACTATTCTACTGTAAAAAAGGAAGTTTTATCTATAGTACTTTGTATCACAAAGTTTCAAGATGATCTTGTTAACAAAGAATTTTTACTTAGAGTAGATTGCAAATTTGCTAAAGAAATTTTACAAAAAGATGTCAAAAATCTTGTTTCAAAACAAATCTTTGCTAGATGGCAAGCTCTACTATCTAACTTTGATTTTGAAATAAATTTCATCAAAGGAGAAAATAATTCTCTCCCAGATTTCTTAACAAGAGAATTTTTACAGGGAAACAATGAGACCAAGCATGAGGCCCCTGAAGCTTGAATCATCTCAGAAGAACATACAAATGGCTAGACCATTTGATATCCCAACCACAAGATTATTTCACCTCAGACCAACTGTCCCTCAGAAGGCAAACATCATTTTTGATAAGGATTCCAGAACAAATATACTGCCTTGGCAGATTATCCAAAACTGGAAGCAAAACCCCCAACTCCTACTAAATTAATCAATCAGAAGATTGACAAAGGATCAACCTCCTCTTCGGTCCAAAACAAAGAGAGTTACACAATGAAAGCCCCTGAGACTTTTGCACAAGCAGTAAAACCAACAGTAGCAAAGAAGCCTGATGCAATTCCAATAAAAGAAGAGTTTGAATTTACAACAAAGCAAGCTCTACCAATCATGGCCATTGACAAACAGTACGAGGGACCTCCTATTGCCAGTCTTATTAAGCCAGTTTACTTAAATAACAACTTTGTGGATACAGATAATCCACTGAAAACACAAAGGTATTTTGAAGCAATTCTGGTAGACACAGTCTACTATTATTGAACATACTATGAGTGACAGGAACCAGAATATATCAGCTATTCTAGATTCACAATCAAGAGGGTTTTGTCTCCTTCAGAATGGTACGCAGATCACCTCCTTACCCCTATTACACTTTCAATGCCTCATAATCCTCAAACTTGTAATTGGCATGATTATGAAAATGTGTGGTTCAACTTTATGTATATCAGACCAGGTGACACCTGGTTCATCAAATATTGTTCAGACATGGTTAAAGCCACAATTCCCAGATGGTTCTATGAATGGTGGAACTATTTTGGAGGAAATAAGAATATCCTTCCCCAACAGTTTCTCAGCAGGTTTGAAGAATTCAAACCAAGGAAGAAATCTCTACACTACCAAAACTCATTAAAATGTGCAAATATTTCATAAAGAAATGAATTTCTTATATTTTATCACAGAATTTTGCTAAGATAGATTCATATAGGATCAAGTATCTATCGAAGGAAATCAAAATCTAAGGATGGGTTCCAAAAGTTATATCTAAATCACCAGTCAGAGTATTGCCATGAGCAGCTACATCATCACTATCAAAGAATGCATTAAAAGAGAAATTGAAGAAAGCTCTTGAAAAAATGGACGATGACCAGACTAGTGAAGAAGACATCATGCTCCTCCTAGAAGAAGTCACATCCGAAAATGACAATGGAGACATGCTAGACCCCAGTGGAATAGCTGCAACTTATCTTGACTCCTATTAAGAACAGGAGAACGACCTTTGAGAAAGTAGTGGTGCAAAGCATCGGAATTACCTTTCCCAAAAAGCAACATACTGTTCCTAAAAGGAATCTTGAAAAGTAGTCTCTTATTGAAAGACAACATGCCACCTACCTTTTTTTAAATATTTTTTTTTATTATCTATCTACTTTCGGTTCCTTTATAAAAGAAGTAGGACCCCCATTAAGTATCGGTAGAATACTAACCGTCCACTTGTAAGCCTGAGATAAAAAGGCACTCCCCTCTCCTTCTATATAAGAAGTTTGAAGTTTAGAGTTAGAGGCATCAGATAATTACACATTATTCTGAAATCCTCTCTTTGTATTCCTTTTGATTCCTCTCTTCATTTTCGTTTTTGTGAAGTTATGTTTGGTGTATTACAATAAACTTCAGTTGTGTTTGTAAGTTCTTCTCTCTTTTAATTCTGCATTACTTAAGATCCTTTTTATGGTATCCTTCCAAAAGGGTGATATGTTGTTTATTATTATTATACTTATTAGTATAATTTTGTTCTATAAGCTCATTAGACAGTATTTTAAATCATACGGAAAATAACCAAAATATTTTAAACAATATAAACTTATCTTCACAATCTACTAAGATTGCTAAGTTAGAAAATGATTTACAAAACTGGAGTATACCAGAAGAACGTTTTAAAAAGATTTATCACTTAGGTAATTTTAGTTATCTTACTCGTAGTAATATTAAGACTTGTGAGTCCACTATTTCAATTAATAATTCCTTAGAAATTATTCGCCTTCTTAAAGATAATGATATAAATTATTGTACATCTGATTACAACTATTTGCATATTGGTTTAGTGAAAGTTGTTGTTAAGCCTCTTTTTAGAAAAGGTCTTGATATTCTTGTTTGTGTCATCCTTAGAGATGGCAGGTTTTTGAATTTTGATGATTCTATGTTAGGAGTCTTGCTGATGGGCCAGGTTACTTTAATTGTTACCCAAACTTTTCTGTCGACATTAATGATCCTAATGTCATGGATTCTTTGACACTCAATGTCAAAACCAAAAACTTGAACAACAAAATCAATACTCGTGAAATAGCTATTATTTACCGAGTGTATTATCATCTCATGAAAACCCATCTTGCTCCTAAAGCTCGTAATGAGAGCATTAAAGGTGAGACTATGCTTAAGGAAGCCAACCATGGACATAGTTCTATCTTTGTTCCTCGACCTCTTCAATGGAAAGATATACTCTCTAGCAATGATTGCCATTTTGAGAATATAACCCAACCTTTTGCGTCTCATTCTGAAAGATCTCAGATTGAAAGTCATTAAATTTCCCGATGGATCTATAGAACTCAAATTCTTAGGCAATCCAGCAAGGAGATCTTCCTCGAATAGAAGGTCATCCTGGTCCCCTTCTACTTTGTGTCTCTGGAGACCCATTCCCAGGCCACCTTCTTCTTAAAAAACCCCAGAGGAAGCAGAAGATGATGATATTATTTCTATTGCTGACAATAGCAAAGGTAAATTCACAGGGGCAGACTTTAAAGGTAATGTACCCAAAGTATTTTACCAAGATATTCCTGGAAGCCCTACTGCAAGTGAAATGGAGCCTCCCAAGGAGAAACCAACTTGGCTTGGAATGCTTAAGACATGTAAAGCCTTTGAGCCCAATCTAGACATCATACATGAACAATGGATCCATCCTGACAATCAGGTAAAAAGAAACTGGTACGTTTCTACCTACACTATTAATCAAAGAAAATCCTTTAGAGATGTATGGATGACTGATATGAGAAGGATCGGTTGTGAAATAGAATTCTTCAAATGGTTTGAAATGATTGGCAGGATTGAAAATTGTGCTGAGTCATGGCAAGTTATCATTAACAAATGGTATACTACTTCTAACAAAGTTGTTGAATCTACTACTCCTCCTCTAGAAGGAATTAGCATTCCTATTGCAGGAACAGTGATCAAAGCTTCTCCTTTCAAAGAGAAAAGTGATAAGACAGGTAGTTTCATCACATCTACAGACATTTACCAAGTAGTTGAACAAAACAATTACTCCAACCAAATCCTTCATATCATCTCTAGACAAATAGAAGATACTAAACCCACCATCAGTGGAAGACCAACCCCAGCTTCTACTTCATCCAGCCATAATATTGAAACCTATCTAGGATTCAAATTCTCTGAATTTTCTAAAGAAAAATTCCCCAAATTATCTGATACTTTCGAAGTAATAGGAAATATCATTGAGAAAATCAATGCCCAATTTTACAACTTCAACATCTTAGCAAAAGATGATAAAAACACCATAAAAGGTTTCTACCCTTCAAGAGGAACCTACATCCACTCAAGAGAAATCTAATCTCCTCCAAAAATATGCTAGTAGTCATTTTCATAACATAAAAAACTACCATAACATAAAAAACTACCATAACAAACCTTCTTTCCCAGATTTGCAGTATGAGGAAAATGCCTTCTTATCTACTTCTTCTCACGAAGGAAGAAGCATCACCGAATGGAATATTAATGGCCTAGCTGAGCATCAAGTTTACAATAAACTCCATGAAATTGGTGTTTCCATTACTACATATAAAATTCGTGGTTCTGCAGATAATGATGCAGCTAACATGATTATTGCAGGTTTCACAGGAATGTTGAAACACTGGTGGGCTAACAATGTTACTGATGAAATCAAACAACTCATTATTAATGCCACTACAATGGGAACAATTGTTAAAATGGATGGAAACGCACAATCTATTTCTCAAGTTACAAGGGAAGATGCTTGTGCTACTCTCCTTTACCATATAACTAAACATTTATTGGAGAACCCAAATTATTACAAGGTAGGAGTCTCCAAACTCTGAGCAATCTAAGTTGTTCAAATTTAGACAACTTTACCAATTACAAACGTGCCTTTCTTAGTAAAGTTATGATTCGTCTAGATTGCAATTTGGATTTCTGGAAGGAACGCTTCATCATCGGTCTACCTCCTCTCTTTCTAGATAAAGTAAGGACAAAGATCCAAGATCGCAATAATGGAAGTATTCTTTATGGCAATCTTACTTATGGTGATTTGGTAAGCAGAATCAATGTTGTAGCTCTTGAGCTCTGCAGGGATATTAAGCTCAAACATCAGCTCAAGAAAGAGCAGTCTTCTTCTAGAAAAGAACTTGGAAGTTTCTGTAGAGATTTTGGTTTTATCACTCCACCTGATAATATCAAGAAAGATAAAAAGGAAAAATCTCACAAGAAGAAATCTTGAAGAAGAGATGATTCTACCAGACCTAAGAAAAAGAAGTGTAGATGTATGTTGGACTTGTGGCAAGACTGGTCATAAAGCCAATGAATGTCGTTCCAAGACCAAAAAGAAGAAAATCAATCTTCTTAATATAGATGAAGAAACCAAAGGTAAGCTCCTTGCTATTCTTGATGAACCCTTTTCTAAATCCTCACGTACATCTGATGAATAGAGTGATGACGAAGACATTGATCTTGATTATGATTCAGACAAAAGCCAATCAGGAAGAGATTGTTTCTGTACTGAAGCATTTTGTACTTGAAACAATACACCTGTTATACGACTACTTTCTGATCATTCGAAAAAAGCACTCTTTGATGTTATTAAACATATTAAAGATGTTGAGGCTAGGAATCATTTTCTCCTAGAACTCAAAAATCTTCTTTTTAATACAGACAAACCTAAATCGCGTCCGATAATTAAACCATTCAGCATGAAGCAAATCATGAATCACACAGATAATCATTTTCAACCTTCCATCTCAGATCTTCGTCATGACGTCTCTAGTATCAAAAAAGAGATTAGAAATATCAAATATTGACTTTGTATCATTGAGACTGACATCCTTACTAATCAAGTTCCTAAAAGAACTACTTTCTATGACCTTGAGTCTAACCAAGATTCTTCCCATGAAGATGCTGATAACATTGGTATTAACCTCCCCAATATCAATAATGATAAACTAGTCGAACCTTTAGTTACCCATACAGGTAATGACACTTCTACTTCTGCAGCACCAGGAGTAACGGTAATTTCTTCAATTAGACCTCAGAGTCATCATATACATGTAAAAATAGTTGTTAGTAAACATTTTGTTCTTCACAAAATTGCTTTGCTTGACAGTGATGCAGATAGGAACTGCATTGTAAAAGGTATTGTTCCAACTAAGTATTTGCAAAAAACTACTCCAAAATTATACTACGCTATAGGAAAATTTTTGAAAATAAATTATAAGCTTTCTAAGGCTCATATTTGCAATAATGGCATTTGTTTAGCAAATGATTTTGTTATTAATGAAGATATCAATGAAAATATTATACTTGGAATACCTTTTATCACTTAGATAAAACCCTATTTTACTGATTTAGACAGTATTAATACTACTATTCTTGGAAAAGATCTACATTTTCCTTTAGTTAAAACTATCTCAAAAGATGAAAGTAATTTTGTTAGAGAAAACACTGTTTTCCAAATTAATAACCTATCACAACATATCACCTTTTTGAAGGATGAAATTCGTGTTAAGAAAATCGAACAGATTTTAAAAACCCCAGAGATGGTTACTAAGATAGCCAATCTTCGTAAAATATTTGAAGAAGATATGTGTTCTGATTTTCCAAATGCTTTTTGGGAACGTAAAAAACATATTATGGATTTACCATACATTGAAGGATTCAATGAACAAGCTATTACCACTAAGGCAAGGCCTATTCAAATGAATCTCGAAATGATGGAATTTTGTAAGAAAGAGATCGACTCTCTTTTAAAAAATAAGAATATTAGAATCTCTAAATCACCTTGGAGTTGTTCTGCTTTCTACGTTAATAAAAATATGAAGAAAGAAAGAGGAGCACCAAGACTAGTAATCAATTATAAACCTTTATACTCCGTTTTAAATAGATTAGGTATTCCATACTTAACAAAAGAGACCTTTTGAAAAGGATTTTTAAAGCTAATATTTATAGCAAATTTGATATGAAATCAGGTTTTTGGAAAATTTAGATTTCAGAAAAAGATAAGTACAAAACTGCTTTCAATGTCCGGTTTGGACAATATGAATGGAATGTATTACCTTTTGGGCTCAAAAACGCCCCTTTTGAATTTCAAAATATCATGAATTCCATATTCAATGATTACTCTTACATGTCAATTGTTTATAGTGATGATGTGCTAATCTTTTCAGAGAACATTTATTCTCATTTTAAACATCTCAACACTTTCTTCAAGATTGTTAAGAATAATGGTTTACTTGTCGGTGCCAAGAAAATGGTACTTTTTCAAACTACTATCAGGTTCTTAGGTCATGACCTTTATCAAGGAACTTATAAACCTATTTGTAGGGCCATAGAGTTCTCCTCTAAATTTCCTAATGAAATTCTTGATAAAACCCAACTACGAAGGTTTCTAGGAAGTTTAAATTATGTAGGCGACTTCATCCCAAAAATCAGACAAGTTTGTGAACCTTTATATAAAATACTTAGGAAAAATCCAATTCCTTGGAGTGCTAAACAAACTAATGCTGTCATCTAAGTCAAAGCTCTTGTACAAGACATTCCATGTCTAGGAATCGCTAACCCAGATGCATTTATGATTCTTGAGACCGACGCGTCTGATGCAGGTTATGGAGGAATTCTTAAACAAAAAGTAGATCTAGAATCTACAGAGCAACTAGTTCGTTTTACATTAGGAATCTGGAATTTCGCACAAAAAAACTATTCTACTGTAAAAAAGGAAGTTTTATCTGTAGTACTTTGTATCACAAAGTTCCAAGATAATCTTGTTAACAAAGAATTTTTACTTAGAGTAGATAATTAATCTGATTTGTGGCTTCTTTGACCTTGAAAATGGCCGATTTGCCCATCTGGACCAACCGACTCCATAGCTAAGGTCTTGACGGACGTCCAAGAAAAATTTTAGCAAAAAAGACATTGGAAATTCGGATCACCAAAAGATCCATGGACTATAGCACACGAAAATTGGCAAAATAGGGGGGTTACTAGCTCCGAGTTTCATTTGAACTTGAAAATGGGCCTATTTTCCTGTTGGGTCCAACCGAATCCACAACTAAGGTCTTGACGGATGTCCATGAAACATTTCGGGAAAAATGACCTTGGAAATTCAAATCAACAAAATATCCATGGACTATAGCACATAGAAATTGGCAAAACGAGGGGTTTACCCAATTTGGGTCTTCTTTGACCCTGACCATGGGTTGGTTTACCTATCGAGACAAACCGACTCCATATCTAAGGTCTTGATGGATGTCCATGAAATATTTCAGTAAAAATGAGGTCGAAAATTTGGTTCACCAAAAGATCCAAGGACTATAGCACACGAAAATCGACAAAGCTGCTAGTTTATTACCTTCGGGGCTCATTTCACCTTGAAAATGGGTCGGTTTGCCGGTCGGGACCAACCGACTCAATAGCTAAAGTGTTGACGGACGTCCACAAAAATTTCGACAAAAAAGACATCGCAAATTTGGATCACCAAAACATACATGGACTATAGTAGACAAAAATTGGCAAAACAAGGGGTTTACCCACTCTAGGGATCATTTGACCTTGACAATGGGCCATTTGACTATCGAGACTAACCGGCTACATATCTAAGGTCTTGACGGACTTCCAAGAAAATTTTTGGCAAAAGTGACGTCTAAAATCTGGATGACCAAAAGATCCTTGGACTAGCACACAAAATCTGCAAAACGGGGGGTTTACCTACTCTGGGGATTGTTTGAACTTGAAAATGGGCTGGATTTCCCATCGAGACAAACCGACCCCAAAGCTAAGGTCTATTCAAAGGTCCATGAAAAATTTCAGCAAAAATGTCATCGAAAATCTGGATCACCAAAAGATCCATGGACTGTAGTACACGAAAATTGGCAAATTAGGCGGTTTAACCACTTCGGGGATCATTTGACTATGAAAATGGGTCGGTCTTCCTATTTGGACCAACCAACTCCATAGATAAGGTGTTGACGGACATCCACAAAAAAATTCAGAATAAATGACGTCGGAAATCCAAATTAGCAAAAGATCCATGGACTATAGAGCACACAAAAATTGGCAAAATTGGGGGTTTACCTACTCTAGGGATCGTTTGACCTTGAAAATGGACCGGTTTGCCCGTCAAGATGAATCGACTCTATAGCTAAGGTCTTGAAGAACGTCCATGAAAAGTTTCGGCAAAAATGACATCGGAAATTCGGATCACCAAAAGATCCATGGACTATAGCAAATGAAAATTAGCAAAATGGGAGGCATACTCGATCCAGTGCTTCTTTGACCTTGAAAATAGCCAATTTGCCCGTCCGGACCAATCAACTACATAGTTAAGATTTGACAGACGTTCAAGAAAAATTTCAGCAAAAAAGACGTCGAAAGTCTGTATCACCAAAAGATCCATGGACTGTAGCACATGAAAATTGGTAAAATGGGGAGGGTTACCAGCTCCGGGTTACATTTGACCTTGAAAATGGGCATGTTTTCTCGTTGGGTCCAACCAGCTCCACAACTAATGTCTTAACGGACGTCCATGAGACATTTTTGCAAAAATGACCTTGGAAATTTAGATCACCAAAATATCCATGGACTATAGCACACAAAAATTAGAAAAATGAGGGCTTACCCACTCTGAGGCTCCTTTGCCCTTGACAATGGGCTATTTTACCTATCCAGACAAAACAACTCCATATCTAAGGTCTTGACGGATGTCCATGAAAATTTTCAGTAGAAATGAGGTCGAAAATCTGGTTCACCAAAAGATTCATGAACTATAGCACACGAAAATTGGCAAAACAGATGGTTTATTACCTTCGGGGCTCATTTCACCTTGAAAATGGGTCGGTTTGCCGGTCAGGACCAATCGACTCAATAACTAAGATCTTAACGGATGTCCACGAAAATTTTGACAAAAATGACATCGCAAATCTGGATAATCAAATAATGCATGGACTATAGTACACAAAAATTGGCAAAACAGGGGGTTTATCCACTCTGGGGATCATTTGACCTTGAAAATAGGCCAGCTTTCCCATCAGGACCAACCGGCTCCAAAGCTATGGTCTTGTCAAATGTCCATAAAAATTTTGGCAAAAATAACGTTGGAAATCTAGATCACCAAAAGATCCATGGACTATAGCATAGGAAAATTGGCAAAATAAGAGGTTTAACCGCTTCGGGGATCATTTGACCATGAAAATGGGCCGGTTTGCCCGTCTGGACCAATTGACTCCATAGCTAAGGTGTTGATGGACATCCACAAAAGCTTTTAACAAAAGAAGACGTACTAAATCAAGATCACCATAAGATCCATGGACTATATAGCACATGCAAATCGGCAAAATCGGGTGTTTACATTCTCTAGGGATCGTTTGACCTTGAAAATGGGCCGATTTACCCATAGTGACCAACTAGCTCCATAGTTAAGATCATGACGGACGTTTATGAAATTTTTTGGCTAAAATAACATCGGAAATCCGAATCACCAAAAGATCCATGGACTATAGCAAAGGAAAATTAGCAAAAAGGGGGGTTTACCCGATCCGAGGCTTCTTTGACCTTGAAAACTGCCAATTTGCCCATCCAGACCAACTAACTCCATAGCTAAGGTCTTAACAGACATCCAAGAATACTTTCAGCAAAAAAGATGTCGGAAATCCGGATCACCAAAAGATTCATGGACTATAGCACATGAAAATTGGTAAAACAGGGTGTTTACCCACTCCGGGGATCATTTGACCTTGAAAATGGGTCAATTTTTATGTCGAGACCAACCGGCTCCATAGCTAATGTCTTAATGGACTTGCACAAAAATTTTTGACAAAAATGACATCGAAAATTTGAATCACCCAAAAGATCCATAGACTATAGCACAGGAAAATTGGTAAAACGTAGTTAACCGCTCTGGGGCTTGTTTGAGCTTGAAAATGGGTCAATTTAGCCATCGGGACCAATTGTCTCCATAATGAAGGTCTTGATGGACGTTGACGAACAATTTCAACAAAACTATCATCGGAAATCCGGATCACCAAAAGATCCATGGATTATAGCACATGAAAATTGGCAAAACAAGTGGTTTACCAGCTTCGGGTCTCATTTCACCTTGAAAATTGGCCGATTTGCTCATCCGAACCAAACAGCTCCATAGCTATGGTTTAGACGAATGTCCACAAAAATTTCATGAAAACTGACATTGGAAATCTGGATCACCAAAAGATCCATTGACTATAGCACACAAAAATTGAAAAAATAAGGGGTTTACCCACTCAGGCTCCTTTGACTTTGACAATGGGCAGGTTTTCTTGTCAAGACCAACCAACTCCATACCTAATGCCTTGACGAACGTCCATGAAATTTTTTGGCAAAAATGATGTCAGAAATCTGGATCACCAAAAGATCCATGGATTATAGCACACGATAATTGGCAAAATGGGGTGTTTCCCCTCTTCGGGGATCATTTGAATTGAAAATGGTCTATTTTTCCAATCGGGACCAATCAGCTCCATATCTAAAGTGTTTATAGACGTCCCCGTAAATTTTTGGCAAAAATGACATCGAAAATCCGGATCTCCAAAAGATCCATGGACTATAGCACATGAAAATTGGCAAAACGAGGGGTTTACCCACTTCGGGGCTTATTTGACCTTGAAAATGGTTCGGTTTGCCAGTCAGGACCAACCAGCTCCATAACTAATGTCTTGATGAATGTCCACGAAATAATTTGACATAAATGACGTCGAAAAGATGGATCACCAAAAAATCCATTAATTATAGCACACGAAAATTGGCAAAATGGGGGTTTACCTTCTCTGGGGATCATTTGACCTTGAAAATGGTCTGATTTGCCAGTTGGGACCAACCGACTTCATAACTAATGTCTTGACGAATGTCCATGAAATATTTCGACATAAATGACGTCGGTAAGATGGATCACCAAAAGATCCATTGATTATAGCACACAAAAATCGGCAAAATGGGGGTTTACCTTCTCTGGGGATCATTTGACCTTGAAAATGGGAATGGTTTGCCAGTCGGGACCATCTGGCTCCATAGCTAAGGTCTTGACGGACGTCTATGAAAATTTTTGGCAAAAATGACTTCGGAAATCTGGATCACCAAAATATCCATGGACTATAGCAAAGGAAAATTAGCAAAACGTAGGGTTTACCCGATTCGGGACTTGTTTGACCTTGAAAATAGCCAATTTGTCCGTCCGGACTAATCGACTCCATCGCTAAGGTCTTGACGGATGTCCAAGAAAACTTTCAGCAAAAATGACGTCGGAAATCTGGATCATCAAAAGATCCATGGACTATAGCACACGAAAATCATCAAAACAAGGGGTTTACCTACTACGAGGGATCATTTTACCATGAAAATGGTCTAGTTTGCCCGTCTGGACCAACCAACTCCATAGCTAAGATCTTGATAGACGTCCACAAAAAATTTCAACAAAAATAACATTGGAAATCCGGATCACCAAAAGATCCATGGACTATAGCACACAAAAATTGGCGAAATGGGTGGTTTACCAGCTTCGGGGCTCGTTCCACCTTGAAAATGGGCTGGTTTGCCCGTCAGGACCAAGCGACTCCATAGCTAAGGTGTTGACAGATGTCCACAAAAATTTCAAGAAAAATGACATCAGAAATATGGATCACCAAAAGATTCATTGACTATAGCACACAAAACTTGAAAAAAACGGGGGGTTTACCTACTCCGGGGCTGCTTTGACCTTGACAATGGGAAGGTTTACCTACCTAGACAAATCGACTCCATATCTAAGGAGTCCAAGAAATATTTCAATAAAAATGAGGTTAGAAATTCGGTTCACCAAAAGCTCCATGGACTATAGCACACGAAAATCGGCAAAATGATTGGCTTATTAGCTTCGGGGACCATTTCACCTTGAAAATGGGTCGATTTTCCTATCGGGATCAACTGACTCAATAGCTAAGGTCTTGATGGATGTCCACGAAAATTTCAGGAAAAATGACATCGGTAATATGGATCACCAAATGATCCATTGACTATAGCACACAAAAATTGAAAAAATGAGGGGTTTACCCACTCCGGGGCTCCTCTGACCTTGCCAATGGGTAGGTTTTCTTGTCGAGACCAACCAACTCCACACCTAATGTCTTGATGGACATCCATGAAAATTTTTGGCAAAAATGATGTCGTAAATCCGGATCACCAAAAGATCCATGGATTATAGCACATGAAAATCGGCAAAACGGGGAGTTTACCCCCCCGGGGCTCATTTGACCCTAAAAATGGGCCGGTTTCCCGTCTGGACCAACCCACTCCATAGGTAAGGTCTTGACGGATGTCCATGGAAAAAATTGGCAAAAATGACATCAGAAATCTAGATCATCAAAAGATCCATGGACTATAGCATAGGATATTTGGTAAAATGACTCAGTTTCCACCGTTTCGAGGATTATTTGAATTGAAAATGGGCCGATTTTCCCATCGGGGCCAATCAACTCGATAGCTAGAGTCTTTATGAATGTCCACGAAATTTTTTGGCACAAATGACATCGGAAATCTGGATCTCCAAAAGATCTATGGACTATAGCACACAAAAATCGGTAAAATGGGTTGTTTAATAGGCCATATTTGCCATTGGGACCAACGAGCTCCATAGCTAAGGTCTTGACGGGCATCGACGAAAATTTTTAGAAAAAATGACGTCAAAAATCTGGATCACCAAAAGATCCAGGGCCTATAGCATACAAAAATTAGCAAAACGGGGGATTTACAAACTTTGGGGCTCGTTTGACCTTGAATATGGTCTGGTTTGCCAGTTGGGACCAATAGACTGCACAGCTAATCTCTTGATGGATGTCCACAAAATATTTTGGCATAAATAACGTCGGAAATATGGATCACCAAAAGTTCATTGACTATAGCACACGAAAATCGGTAAAATAGGGGGTTTACCTTCTCTAGGGCTTGTTTGACGTTGAAAATGGGCCGATTTGCCCATTGGGACCAATTGGCTCCATAGCTAAGGTCTTGATGGACGTCCATAAATTTTTTTGACAAAAATGACGTCGAAAGTCCGCATCACCAAAAGATACATGGAATATAGCAAAGGAAAATTAGCAAAATGAGGAGTTTACCTGATCTAGGCCTTGTTTGACCTTGGAAATGACCGATTTTCCCATTCGGACCAACCGACTCCATAGATAAGGTCTTGACGGACGTCCAAAATTTTTTTTAGTAAAAAAGACGTTGAAAATCTGGACCACCAAAAGATTCATGGACTATAGCACACAAAAATCGGCAAAACAGGGGGTTTACTTACTACGGAGATCATTTAACCATGAAAATGGTCCAGTTTTTCCGTCTAGACCAACTGACTCCATAGTTAAGGTCTTGACAGATGTGTATGAAAAATTTTGGCAAAAATGACGTCGAAAATTTGGATCACCAAATGATCCATAAACTGTACCACACAAAAATTGGCAAAATAGGGAGGTTACCAGCTCCGGGTTTCATTTTTCCTTGACAATGGGCCATTTGCCTATTGAGACCAATCAACTCCATATCTAAGGTCTTGGTGTACTTCCAAGAAAAATTTCGGCAAAAATGACGTCAAAAATTTAGATGACCAAAAGAGCCTTGGACTAGCACACTAAAATCTGCAAAACGGGGGATTTACCTACTCGGGGGATCGTTTGAACTTGTAAATGGGCCGACATTCCCATTGGGACTAATCGGGTCCAAAGCTAAGGTCTTGCCAAATGTCCATGAAAAATTTCAGCGAAATGACGTCAGAAATCTGGATCACCAAAAGATCCATGGACTATAGCACACAAAAATTGGCAAACACAGGGGGTTTAACCGCTCTAGGGATCATTTGACCATGAATATGGGACGGTTTACCCGTCTGGACCAACAGACTCCATAGCTAAGGTCTTGACGGATGTCCACGAAAAAGTTTGGCAAAAATGACGTCGGAAATCCATATCACCAAAAGATCCATGGACTATATAGCCCACGAAAATTGGCAAAACAGGGGGTTTACCCACTTCGAGGCTCATTACACCTTGAAAATCGGCCGATTTGCTCGTCGTGACCAATCAGCTCCATAACTAAGGTCTTGACGGACATCCATGATAATTTTGGCAAAAATGACTTCGTAAATCCGAATCACCAAAAGATCCATGGACTATAACACACAAAAACTGGCAAAATGTGGGTTCTACCCACTCCGTGGATTCTTTAACGTTGACTATGGGCCGGTTTACTTGTTGAGACAACCAGCTCTAAAGCTAAGCTCTTACAGGACGTCCACAAAAAGTTTTTGCAAATATAATGTCGAAATCTCGATGGCCAAACAATCCATGGACTAGCACACAAAAATCACCAAAACAGGGGGTAACCCACTCCGGGGATCCTTTGACCTTGAAAATGGGTTGGTTTACCCGTCGGGACCAACCAGCTCCACAACAAAGGTCTTGATGGACGTCCACAAATTTTTTTGGAAAAAATGACGTCCAAAATCTGGATCACCAATAGATCTATGGACTATATCACATGAAAATTGGCAAAATAGGTGGTTTACCAGCTTTCGGGCTTGATTCACTTTGAAAATAGGCCGATTTGCCACTTCAGGACAAACCGGCTCCATAGCTAATGACTTCACGGTATCCACAAAATTTTTGGCAAAAATGACATCAAAAATCTGGATCACCAAAATATCCATGAACTATAGCACACAAAAATTGGTAAAACGGAAGGTTTACCCACTCCGGGGCTCTTTTGACCATGACAATTGGCTGGTTTGCCTATCTAGACAAATCACCTCCATAGCTGAGGTCATAATGGACTTCGATGAATTTTTTTTGCAAAAATGACATCGAAAATTTGGATCACCAAAAGATCCATGGAATATATCACATGAAATTTGGCAAAATATGGGGTTTACCCATTTCGAGAGTCATTTGACCATGAAAATGGGCGATTTACCCGTTTGGACCAATCGGCTCCATAGCTAACATCTTGACGAACGTCCACAAAAAAATTCAACAAAAATGACATCAGAAATCTAGATCACCAAAAGATCCATGGACTATAGAAGACAAAAATTGGTAAAACAGGGGGGTTACCCGCTTTGGGTCTCGTTTGACATTGAAAATGGCCGGGTTTACCCTTCGGGACCAACTGTCTCCATAGCTAAGGTCTTGATGGATGTCTACAAATTTTTTTGGCAAAAATGACATCGGAAATCCAGATCACCCAAAACATCCAAGGAATATAGAACACAAAAATCGTTAAAACGGGGGGTGTACTCGCTCTAGGGTTTGTTTGACCTTGAAAATGGGTTGATTTTCTCGTCGGGACCAACCGAATCCATAGCAAAGGTCTTGACAGACGTCCATGAAATTTTTTGACAAAAATGACGTCGAAAATCTAGATCACCAAAAGATCCATGGACTATAGCACATGAAAATCAGCAAAATAGGTAGTTTACTAGCTTCGGGTGTCGTTTCACTTTTAAAATGGGCAAGTTTGCCCATCGGGACCAACTGGATCAATAGCTAAGGTCTTTACGGATGTCCATAAAATTTTTGACAAAAATGACATCGTAAATTTAGATCACCAAAAGTTCCATGGACTATAGCACACAAAAATTGGCAAAAAGGGGCTTTATGCACTACCTTGACAATGGGTTAGTTTGCCTGTCAGGACCAACCGATTCCATAGCTAAGGTCTTGACGGACTTCCGTGAAAATTTTCAGCAAAAATGATGTCAAAAATCTGGATCACTAAAAGATCCTGGACTATAACACACAAAAATTGGAAAAACAGGGGGTCTACCCGATCCAGGGTTCGTTTGACCTTGAAAATGGCCGGTTTGCCCATCCCGGACCAACCGGCTCCAAAGCTAAGGTCTTGAAAGACGTCCATGAAAAATTTTAGCAAGAAAGAAGTCAGAAATCTGGATCACCAAAAGATCTATGGACTATAGCACACGAAAATCGGCAAAACGTGGGGTTTAACCTCTTTGGGGATTATTTGACCATGAAAATGAGCCAGTTTACCCGTCTGGACCAATCGATTCCATAGCTAAGGTCTTCATAAATGTCCATGAAAAATTCCAGAAAAAATGATATCGGAAATCCGTATTACCAAAAGAACCATGGACTATAGCAAAGGAAAATAGGCAAAACGGGGGGGGGGGGGGGTTACTAGATTCGGGGCTTCTTTGACCTTGGAAATGGCTGATTTTCCCATTGGGTCCAATCGACTCCATAGCTAAGGTCTTGATGGACGTCCAAGAAACCTTTTGGCAAAAAGACGTCAAAAATATGGATCACCAAAATATCTATAAACTATAGCACACAAAAATTGAAAAAATGGGAGTTTACACACTCAGGAATCCTTCGGCAGGTGAAAATAGGTAGGTTTTCCAGTCGAGACCAACTGAATCCATAGTTAATGTCTTGATGGACTTGCACGAAAATTTTTGGCAAAAATGACATCGAAAATCTGGATCACCCAAAAGATCCATGGACTATAGCAAATGAAAATCGGTAAAATACAGGGTTAACTGCTCTAGCGCTCATTTGACCTTGAAAATGTGTCGATTTGGCCATCGAGACCAATCAAGTCCATAGCAAGGGTCTTGATGGACGTCCACGAAAATTTTTGGTAAAAATGACATCGAAAATCTGGATCACCAAAAGATTTATGGACTATTGCACATGAAAATTGGCAAAATGGGTGGTTTAACAGTTTCGGGGATGGTTTCACCTTGAAAATGGGCCAGTTTACCCGTCGGGACCAACCGGCTTTGTAGCTAAGGTCTTGATGGATGTCCACAAAAATTTCAAGAAAAATGACATAAAAAATCGGGATCAACCAAAAGATCCATGGACTATAGCACACAAAAATTGGCGAAACGGGTTGTTTCCAACTTCGAGCTCGTTTGACCTTGAAAATGGGACGGTTTGCCCGTGGACCAACTAGTTCTATAGCTAAGGTCTTGACGGACTTCCATAAAAAATTTCAGCAAAAATTACGTCAAAAATCTGGTTCACCAAAATATCCATGGACTATAGCACACAAAAATTGAAAAATAGGGGTTTACCCGATCCGAGGTTCGTTTGACCTTGAAAATGGCCGGTTTGCCCATTCGAACCAACCGGCTCCAAAGCTAAGGTCTTGACGTCAGACGTCCATAAATAATTTTAGTAAGAAAGAAGTCAGAAATTTGGATCACCAAATAATCCTTGGACTATAGCACACGAAATTCGGCAAAACGAGGGGGTTCAACCTCTATGGGGATCATTTGAGCATGAAAATGAGTCGGTTTACCCATCTGGACCAACCGACTCCATAGCTAAGGTCTTGACGGACGTCCATGAAATTTTTTAGCAAAAATGACATTGGAAATTCGTATCACCAAAAGAACCATGGAGTATAGCAACGGAAAATTGGCAACATGGGGGGTTACCGAGATGCGGGGCTTCTTTGACCTTTGAAATGGTTGATTTTCCCTTTCGGTCCAACCGGTTCCATATATAAGGTCTTGATGGACGTCCAAGAAACCTTTCAGCAAAAAAAGACGTCAAAAATTCGGATCACCAAAATAATGATAGACTATCGCTAACATCCTAATAGATGTCCATGAAAATTTTTGGCAAACGTAACTTCAAAAATTTGGATCAACAAAAGATGCATTGACTATAACACCCGAAAATCGGCAAAATAGGTGGCTTACTAGCTTCGTGGATCGTTTCACCTTGGAAAGGGTATAGTTTGCACATTGGGACCAACCGACTCCATAGCTAAGGTCTTGACAAAAGTCAATAAAATTTTTTGGGAAAATGACATTGGAAATTTGGATAACCAAAAGATTTGTGGACTATAGCATATAAATATCGAGAAAATGAGGGGTTTAGATGCTCCGGGGATCGTTTATCCTTGAAAATTGGCCGGTATGCCCATCGGGACCAACCAGCTCCATAGCTAAGGTCTAAACAGTCGTCCACAAAATATTTCAGCAAAAAAGGACATCCGAAATCTAGATAACCAAAAGATCAATGGACTGTAGCACATGCAAATCATCAAAACGGGGGTTTACCCGCTATGGAGATCATTTGACCATGAAAATTCATCGGTTTGCCCATTTGGACCAATCGGCTCCATAGCTAAGGTCTTGAAGGACATCCACAAAAGTTTGGTAAAAATGACGTCAGAAATTCGGATCACCAAAAGACTCATGGACTATAGCACACAAAAATCGGCAAAACGGGGGGTTTAGTCGCTCCAGAGATTATTTGTCCTTGAAAATAGGCCGGTTTGCCCGTTGGGACCAACTAGCTCCATAGCTAAGGTCTTGATGGAAGCCATCAAAAATTTCAGCAATAATGATGTCGAAAATCTGGATCACCAAAAGATCCATGGACTATAGCACACGAAAATTGGCAAAACCGGCGTTCTCCCGCTCAGAGGATCATTTGACCTTGAAAATTGGCCTGTTTGCCCATTAGGACCAATCGAATCCATACCAAAGGTCTTGACGGACGTCCAAGAAATTTTATTGGCAAAAATAACATCAAAAATCCGAATCACCAAAAGATCCATGGACTATAGTAAAATGGGGGGTTTACAATCTCCGGGGAAAATTTGACCTTAAAAATGGGCCAATTTTCTCATCAGTACCAACCGTCTCCATAGTAAGGGTCTTGACGGACGTCCACAAATTTTTTTGGAAAAATGACATCGAAAATCCTGATCACCAAAAGATCCATGGACTATAGCACATGAAAATCGGCAAAATAGGGTGTTTACCCACTCTAGAGATCGTTGACTTTAAAAATGGGCTAGTTTAGTGGTCGGGACCAACCAACTCCATAGCTAAGGTCTTGACGGATGTCCACGACAAATATCGCCAAAAATGACATCGAAAATCTGGATCACCAAAAGATCCATAGACTATAGCACACAAAAATTGGCAAAACCAGGGGTTTACCCGCTCCGGTGGTCATTTGACTTTGAAAATGGGTCAGTTTACCCGTCAGGACCAACCATCTCTATAGCTAAGTTCTTGACAGACATCCACAAAAAGGTTGAGCAAAAACGACGTCAGAAATACAGATCACCAAAAGATCCATGGACTATGCACATGAAAATTAGCAAAATGGGGGGTTTACTTGCTCCAGGGATTGCTTGACCTTAAAAATGGGTCGATTTTCCCACTGGGGCCAACCGACTCCATAGCTAAGGTTTAGACACGAGCATCCATGAAATTTTTTAACAAAAATAACGTCAGAAATCTGGATCACCAAAAGATCTATGGACTATAGCACACAAAAATTGGCAAAAGAGGGGGTTTACTCGATCCAAGGATCGTTTGACATAGTAAATGGCCAGTTTACCCAATGGGACCAACTGGATAGATAGCTAAAGTCTTGACGGACATCCACAAATAATTTCAGCAAAAAAGCCGTCAAAAATTTGGATTACCAAAAGATCCATGGACTATATTACTCAAAAATTGGCAAAATGAGGGGTTTACCTGCTCTGGGGCTCATTTAACTATGAAAATGAGCCGGTTTCCCTGTCTGGACCAACCGACTCCATAGCTAAGGTCGTGACGGATGTCCACAAAATATTTTAGAAAAAATGACATCAAAAATCTGTATCACCAAAAGATCCATGGACTATAGCACACAAAAATTGGTATAACGGGATGTTTAACCACTTCGAGGCTTATTTGACCTTGAAAATGGGCTGGTTTGCCCGTTGGGACCAACCGACTCCATAGCTAAGGTCTTGACTGACATCCATGAATTTTTTTTGCAAAAATGACGTCAAAATCCAGATCAGCAAAAGATTCATGGATGATAAAGCACATGAAAATTGGCAAAATTGGGGGTTTACCAGTTCTGGGGACGTTTGACCTTGAAAACGGGTCGATTTTCCAGTCGGGACAAACTAGCTCCAAAGCTAATGTCTTCATGATCGTCCATGAATATTTTTGGAAAAAATGACATCGTAAATCAAGATCACCAAAAGTTCCATGGACTATATCACACAAAAATTGGCAAAAGGGGGGTTTTCCCACTTCGGGGACCGTTAGACCTTGAAAATTGGCTTGTTTTCCCATCGGGACCAAGCGGCTATATAGCTCGGGTCTTGATAGATGTTCATGAAAAATTTCAGCAAAAATGATGTCAAAAATCTGGATCACCAAAATATCCATGGAATATAGCACACGAAAATTGACAACATGGGGGTTTCCCCGCTCAGGTGTCTTGTCTAACCTTGACAATAGGCTAGTTTTTGCATCGGGACCAACCGGCAACATAGCTATGGTCTTGAGGGTGTCCACAAAAAAATTTGGCAAAAATAACGTCGTAAATCTGGATCATCAAAAGATCCATGGACTATAGCACACGATAATGAGCAAAATGGGGTGTTTACGCGCTCCGGGGCTCATTTGACTTTAAAAATGGGCCAGTTTTCCTGCTGGGACCAACATGCTCTATAGCTAAGGTCTTGACAAACGTCAATTAAATTTTTTGGCAAAAATGACATCAAAAATCTGGATCACCAAAAGATGCATGGACTATAGCATATAAAAATAGACAAAACGAGGGGTTTACCTGCTCTGGGCCTTGTTTGAACTTTAAAATTGGCAGGTCTTAAAGAATGTCCACAAAAAATTTGGGCAAAAATGACATCAAAAATTTGCATCACCAAAAGATCCATGTACTATAGCACACGAAAATTAACAAAACAAGGGGTTTACCTGCTTCGTTGATTGTTTGACCTTGAAAATGGGTTGGTTTTCCCATCGAGACCAACCGGCTCCATAGCTAAGGTCTTAGCAGACGCCCACAATTTTTTTTGGCAAAATTGACGTCAGAAATCTGGATCACCAAAAGATCCATGGACTATAGCACACAAAAATTGGCAAAACAAGGGTTTTACCTCCGCCGGAGGTCGTTTGACCTTGAAAATGGGGTACTTTGCCCGTCGAGACCAACCGGCTATATAGCTAAGGTCTTAACGAACGTCCACAAAACATTTCGGCAAAAATGACATTGGAAAACTAGATCACCAAAAGATCCAAGGACTATAGCACACATAAATCGACAAAATGGGGGGCTTTACCCGCTCGGGGAACGGTTGACCTTGAAAATCGGGTGTGCTTTCCCATCAAAAGCAACCGACTCCATGCCCGAGGTTTTGATGGACATCCACAAAAAAATTTTGGCAAAAATGATGTCGAAATCTAGATCACTTTGAAAGATCCATGGATTATAGCACACGAAAATTGGCAAAACGGGGGGTTAACTGCTACGGGTTTCGTTTGACTTTGAAAATGGGCTGGTTTGCCCATCGGGACCAACCAACTCTATCGCTAACATCTTGATAGATGTCTATGAAATTTTTGGCAAACATAACTTCAAAAATGTGGATCAACAAAAGATTCATTGACTATAGCACCCGAAAATCGGCAAAATGGGTGGCTTACTAGCTTCGTGGATCGTTTCACCTTGGAAAGGGTATAGTTTGCACATCGGGACCAACCGACTCCATAGCTAAGGTCTTGACAAAAGTCAATAAATTTATTTGGGAAAAATGACATTGGAAATTTGGATAACCAAAAGATTTGTGGCCCATAGCACACAAAAATCGAGAAAATAAGGGGTTTAGATGCTCCGGGGATCGTTTATCCTTGAAAATTGGCCGGTATGCCCGTCGGGACCAACCAGCTCCATAGCTAAGGTCTAAACAGTCATCCACAAAATATTTCAGCAAAAAAGGACCTCAAAAATTTAGATAACCAAAAGATCAATGGACTATAGCACATGCAAATCATCAGAACAGGGGGTTTACCCGCTATGGAGATCATTTGACTATGAAAATTCACCGGTTTTCCCATTTGGACCAATCGGCTCCATAGCTAAGGTCTTGAAGGACATCCACAAAAAATTTGGTAAAATGACGTCAGAAATTTGGATCACCAAAAGACTCATGGACTATATAGCACACGAAAATCGGCAAAACGGGGGGTTTAGTCGCTCCAGAGATTATTTGTCCTTGAAAATAGGCCGGTTTGCCAGTTGGGACCAACCAGCTCCATAGCTAAGGTCTTGATGGAAGCCATCAAAAATTTCAAAGAATAATGACGTCGAAAACTGGATCACCAAAAGATCCATGGTCTATAGCACACAAAAATTGGCAAAACGTGGGGTTTACCCACTCTGGGCTCCTTTTACCTTGACAATGGGCCGGTTTACCTATCGAGACCAACCGGCTCCATAGCTAAGGTCTTGATGGACGTCAATGAATAATTTTAGCAAAAATGAAGTAAAAAATCTGGATGACCAAAAGTTCCATAGACTAGTACATAAAAATTAGAAAAACTGAGGGTTTACTTGCTTCGGGGATTATTTCACCTTGAAAATGGGTCGATTTGCCCATTGGGACCAACCGATTCCAGAACTAAGGTCTTGACAAATGACCATGAAAATTTTTGGCAAAAACTACGTCGAAAATTTGAATCACCAAAAGATCCATGGACTATAGCACAGAAAAATTGGCAAAACGTGGGATTTACCCACTCTGCGCTCCTTTAACCTTGAGAATGGGCTGGTTTGCCTATCGAGACCAATCGGCTCCATAGCTAAGGTCTTAATGGAAGTCCATGAAAAATTTCAGCGAAAATGATGTCGAAAGCCTGGATGACCAAAAGATCATGGACTAACACACAAAAATCGGCATAACAAGGGGTTTACTCGCTCCGGTGCTCATTTTGCCTTGAAAATTAACCGATTTGCTTATTAGGACCAATCGACTCCATAGCCTAGGTTTTGACGTATGTCCACAAAATTTTTTGGCAAAAAACACGTCAAAAATCTAGTTCACCACAAGATCCATGGATTATAGCACACAAAAATCGATAAAATAGGGGGTTTACCTGTTGCGGGGTTTGTTTGACCTTAAAAATGGACCGGTTTGCCCGTCGGGAGCAACCAACTCCATAGCTAAGGTCTTGACAGACATCCTCAAAAAATTTCTGCATAAATGACTGAAACGACCCCAAAAATGCCCGAAAATGTGCTTCGAAAACACCTAAAATTGTAATTTCCATATATCTCAAAATTCGTGCATCATTTCGGAAATTTGACTTCATATTCTTATTCAGGGGGTCAAATTGAGTGGGAAATGAGTCTAACCCGAATTTTAGAACAACCGTATCAAAATTCGAAAATCGCAAAATGCGATTTTGAGGGTCAACTTTAAAGGGGCATATCTCCCAGCACACAAGGAACTGGAAGGAGCTCAAACTATCAAAATTAAAGCTCTATGAGTTAGCTTTCCAACGCAATTTGTTTCACCTCATTCCGAGTTAGGATGAAGGAGTTATGACCATTTTCGTAAAACCTCGCCGGCAGAAAAGTGCCATTTCCAAGAAACCGAAACACTTGTTCACCCGCCCCATTATTTTTTCTAAGTGTTGGACAATTTTTTTCCAAAGGGCATATGATATTCCCTATATATCATTAGTTCATTCCAAGTCTCTAAAACATTTCTCAAACATCCAAAAACTCTCTCTAAACCCTCTCCAAAATTCCACCAAGATCATCAACCAAATTCAAGGATCCTAAGCTTTAATTCCGGATTCAAGATTCAATCTCAAGCAATTCTCCATTCCAATCTTCATCTAGAAGTCTCCAAAGTTGAGGTATGTGGGTTGATTGTGGAAACCTTCCTTTCCACAAGCCCAACCATTTATCCTCTATTTTACTTCAAGTTTATGGGTCCTTATGATAATTTATGAACTCTTGAATTATGGAATTATTACTACACATCCTATTATGGTCTATTTTGTATATTATCATGAAATGGAATAATTATATGATGTTTATGGTTTTCATGCCTCAATGATCAAATTATGAAGGTTGTTATATATGTATATATATATGTATGTTGTTGGTGGGCTGTTTTATATGGATTTTGAAATTGGTTGGACTTAGTACTCTTGAAACACATGATTTTATTTACATGAACAAGTAGCCCACCATATGTTTGATAAAATGTCATTCATAGAATTCTTATGAAATGGAAGGTCCAATGTACGTCCTATGAGTCGGATGATTATATAAGTATTGAAATGATGATGAAATGGATATATGTATATGATTTTCTCTATATAGTGTGTGAGTCGATCAAGCCTAGTACGGGGGTAGTAGGCCCGTATAACCGTATCGAGGGTTTGTACCTTGGTTGCCTAGTACGGGGTAGTAGGCCCGTATAACCATATCGAGGGGTTTGTACCTTGGTTTGCCTAGTACGGGGGGTAGTAGGCCCGTTTAACCATATCGAAGGGTTTGTACCTTGGTTGCCTAGTACGGGGGTAGTAGGCCCGTATAACCACATCGAGGGGTTGGTACCTTGGTTGCCTAGTACGGGGGGTAGTAGGCCCGTATAACCGTATCGAGGGGTTTGTACCTTGGTTGCCTAGTACGGGGGGTAGTAGGCCCGTATAACCATATTGAGGGGTTTGTACCTCTTTCGCCTCTCCAAGGGGGTGGTAGGCCTTAGAAATACTATATTGATGGTCACTCACTACACATATACTATGTCCTACTAAATATGATTTTTATATAAGCATCATTATACATATCATCTCATTAATATGCTATCTATCGGGTACGATTATGCATTTTGCCTATGATGTCCATCCCTTGTTGCATTGCATTGCATCCCACATACTTAGTACATTCAAACGTACTAACGCATACTCTATGCCTACATGATGTCACCATGTAGGGACCGGAGCACCGCTTGACCATCCTCCTCCGCGTGGCTAATACGATTTCCTATCAAGGTTATTGGTGAGTCCTCCATTCCGGGGACGTTGCTCATGATCTTTTGCTATGTATAAGACTTTTCTTTTTGTTATGTTTTGACTATGAGGGTGAGCCCGGTAGTTTGTCTTGGCCCCCGCTAAGTACTCATGTTTAGAGGTGGTGTTGGACAAGTTGTGTATTATGCTTGAGCTTGACTCATCTATGGTATTTATGTACCATTTCTTCTTTTTTTCTCTTGCTCCCTTAGTCCCGATTTCCCCCTTTGATTATGCTTATTGCTTATGGTCATTTTAATTGCTTCCGCGACCAAGGATGTGTAATGATACGCTATGAGGCTTGTTTGGGGTTCCTTCGGGTTCCCCATTCGCCGGTCACGTCTAGGCCCTAGGCTTGGGTCGTGACAAGCTTGGTATCAGAGCACTAGGTTGATAGATCCTCGGAGTCCAACACACCGCGTTGATTAGAGTCCGATTCATGGTTGTGTTGTGCACCACAACTATGAGTAGGAGGCTATGAGACGTTTTAGGAAATGTTTCACTTCTTCATTCTCTAAGTCATGCCATAGATCTATAAGCTCTCTCTCTTACTCCTTGTCTTATGGTGTTTAAAGTTGGACCACTTGAAGGGTTCTTGCTAGAAGGAGCGAGTGGTTGTAATGCCAATTATGGCTATGTGACTTGTGAGCTTTGATGGAATAGATTATGAAGTTGTATTTTGTGTGATTAATGCTTCATAATTGTCTTTGTGTTGGTTAGAAGAACTTGTGTAGGCTTACTCCAAAGGGGAGATAGTGTGCCTACCTAGCAAGGTAATTGTGAAGTTATGTTTAGTTGATGGTAGAACCCGTATGGTCAAATTGTTGATTCCCAAAGGAGCCTATCCGAGAGTGGAGATGGGAAAAGAAATTATATGCCCTAGGTCGGGATTATGTTGTGTTTTGAAGTTGACTTTGAGGGTTGCATGTACCATCTAGTTAAGGTGAAGAATAAGAAGTATAAGTGTTGACCAACTTCAAAGGGTTAGTTGTTGTATTTTAAGATTGATCCTAAGTATGGTCACTTAAGTAGGGTGCTTAGATAATACCTAGGCATAGTTGGTTGGTAGACCCCACCAAAAGTGGTGATAAGGGTTGACATGGTCTAGAGTTGTCTTAATCCAACTTTAGTGAAAAAAAGAGAAAGGTTTCTTGGTCAAAATTCCTCTAAGTTCCTCTAAGGTTTAACCAAGAAAGGATGTCTACCCGTAAGTCTCAAAGAGTGAGTGGTAGTGGATCTTAAGGGTTCCGGTATGTGTTTTATGTTTTATTGAATTGCGGAAATTCCATGGGCCAAAGATAGAGGAAGATCCTCTAGAGTTTATAAAGGAGTTATCTAAGGTGATGAACCTTGTAGGAGTAATCTTAGTAATACTTGTCTTTCGTGACTTGATAAAGAGAATATCGCGATTTTTTTTTTTTTTTTTTTT
The DNA here is from genome assembly GCA_029007595.1 of Solanum commersonii. NCBI lineage: Eukaryota > Viridiplantae > Streptophyta > Magnoliopsida > Solanales > Solanaceae > Solanum > Solanum commersonii. The sequence continues at coordinate 1,294,216 of JAJTWQ010000129.1, read as the reverse complement.
GTGTCGTCCTTAATATTCATAGGTTTAGTTATGGCCATATGTGAGTGATTAGTATAACTCAACTTAGTCCTTATGAGTTTTATGATGTGTTGGATTTTGACGAATAGTGATTCTTAAGTGGTACCTAGAGATGTTGAGTGATTAAGCTCCTTTAAAAGAGGGTAGGAGTGAGATCCTCATTGGTTTGAGAATCATGTTGTGTAATGAGATAGTTTAGGCTTACCCCAATGCGGGATAATATGCTTAGATGGTAAGGTTATTGAGTGTCCTTGACGTTTATGAGATAGGTTTGCTTGAATTCTCACCTTATGTGGTTTAGTGAATTGGCGCAATCTAGACCCGGATTGGTAGATTCATATGAGATCTTGAGTGATATCCTAGTGACGGCCTTAGAAAAGGATGCTACTAAGGTTGACTTGGAAGAATTTTTGGGATGAAGGTACCGGTATGTGGTAATTTCATATGAGAGTAAGTGTTATGTTGATTTCCGGTACTACCTTATCTTGTATGATGCCTTATGAGGCTATGAGGCTTAGAGTTCTCCGGATGAGTTAATAGAATCTTTTTCGGATTTTACCCCGGTTAGTGGTTTAAAGTTAGAAAAAAAAAAGGGGTTTGTGAAGAATATCTCTTACCTTGTTCCCCTAGGAATACTCTTGTTGACTTAGTGAAACTTGGCATGTTAAGCCTTGATGTGACTCTTAGTATGGATGGGTTGCATACTTGGTGTGTTTTTATTGATGATAGGGCTCGGATGGTTAGAAGAATATGGGGCCCTTGAGTGTGTACTAGTTATCACCTTGTTGAGTAGGATGACATTTGGGTACAATTTCTTCCTATTATGGATTTGGTGTTTGATTGTGCCATATAAGGGTGGTATGGCTAGATGTTGAGGACCATAGACTTTTGCAAAAATGGCAAAATGTGAGTTTGGTTATGCCTTTAGGAGTGCTTGGTAAAAAGTTTTCTTGAGGGTTGTAGTGAGGACCTCCTCCTAAGGAGGGGATGGTGTGCTTAAAAAGCATGATTTGTTGAAATCCCGACATCCTCATCTCTTTCTTCCATTCCTATTCTAGCTTGAGACCAAGAGTTCCTAGATGGGCCTATGTTATGTTTTAGAAGTCATGTGTGATTTTTATATTCGATGATTTCCTTACGAAAGGTATGTTTTTGAGAATTCATGTTTTGAGATAAAAATGAGTTTTCATGTTTCATGCCCCTCATGTTGATAGGCAATTAGAGTAAGTAACCTATGTGATTCATGAGGTGAATGGTTTAAATGTGCTTTTAAGAAGTAATTGCATAATTAGCCGAAGATCATATGATAAGCATGATTTGAGTTGGAGGAGGAAATTCCTCCAATGAAACGGAATATGTCTAAGTTGCATGCATATTGAGTTCGTAGAAGTAGTCCTATTCTCTCATGTTGTATGATGTGTGTTTTAAATGGAGATTTTTTTTTCCTAAGTTGTGCATTGTGTGTAATATGGCATACTTGACTTGATGATGTGAATTAAATTAACATGCTTGAATGTGTTCTTATGAAATGGAATGTTAGCTCCTTATGTGGTGGAAACTTTCCTAAAGAGTAGAGGAGGTAGTTCCTCCCATGTTTATGTGAATTAATGAGGTTTGCGCATTTCCATAAAAACTTGTGTTTTTGAAGAAAGATGAGTTGTATGAGTTGTTTCCCTCATGTTGTAGTGCATTGGTTATAAGTGATCTATTGTACTTTATGAAAATAAGGTATGAGCATGTCTTAGTAAGGAGTTGAGAAGTTCCTCCTTGAAAGAGTGCTATTGAACATGGAGACTTGCATATGTGCTTAATGATGTATGGACTATGTAATGACTAGGAGAAGGTAGTTCCTCCTATGAACATGAGAAATGTTGATGTTGGTGTGTTATGACTAGGAGAAGGTAGTTTCTCCTTGAACATCACTAAACATGATAATGTCATTGCATACATTCATGTTTAAGTTGACAATTGGTTCATTGTGGTTTTACAATTATGTTGAGATTTTGAAATAAGGTGTAAGTGCATTGTTGCATCCTTATGTGGGCTGAAATTGCCATGTTTGTGTCTCTCATGTATGTTTCTTTAACATTCGGGGACGAATGTTCCCAAGGGGGAGATATTGAAACGACCCCAAAAATGCCCGAAAATGTGCTTCGAAAACACCTAAAATTGTAATTTCCATATATCTCAAAATTCGTGCATCATTTCGGAAATTTGACTTCATATTCTTATTCAGGGGTCAAATTGAGTGGGAAATGAGTCTAACCCGAATTTTAGAACAACCGTATCAAAATTCGAAAATCGCAAAAATGCGATTTTGAGGGTCAACTTTAAAGGGGCATATCTCCCAGCACACAAGGAACTGGAAGGAGCTCAAACTATCAAAATTAAAGCTCTATGAGTTAGCTTTCCAACGCAATTTGTTTCACCTCATTCCGAGTTAGGATGAAGGAGTTATGACCATTTTCGTAAAACCTCGCCGGCAGAAAAGTGCCATTTCCAGTAAACCGAAACACTGTTCACCCGCCCCATTATTTTTCTAAGTGTTGGACAATTTTTTTCCAAAGGGCATATGATATTCCCTATATATCATTAGTTCATTCCAAGTCTCTAAAACATTTCTCAAACATCCAAAAACTCTCTCTAAACCCTCTCCAAAATTCCACCAAGATCATCAACCAAATTCAAGGATCCTAAGCTTTAATTCCGGATTCAAGATTCAATCTCAAGCAATTCTCCATTCCAATCTTCATCTAGAAGTCTCCAAAGTTGAGGTATGTGGGTTGATTGTGGAAACCTTCCTTTCCACAAGCCCAACCATTTATCCTCTATTTTACTTCAAGTTTATGGGTCCTTATGATAATTTATGAACTCTTGAATTATGGAATTATTACTACACATCCTATTATGGTCTATTTTGTATATTATCATGAAATGGAATAATTATATGATGTTTATGGTTTTCATGCCTCAATGATCAAATTATGAAGGTTGTTATATATGTATATATATATGTATGTTGTTGGTGGGCTGTTTTATATGGATTTTGAAATTGGTTGGACTTAGTACTCTTGAAACACATGATTTTATTTACATGAACAAGTAGCCCACCATATGTTTGATAAAATGTCATTCATAGAATTCTTATGAAATGGAAGGTCCAATGTACGTCCTATGAGTCGGATGATTATATAAGTATTGAAATGATGATGAAATGGATATATGTATATGATTTTCTCTATATAGTGTGTGAGTCGATCAAGCCTAGTACGGGGTAGTAGGCCCGTATAACCGTATCGAGGGTTTGTACCTTGGTTGCTTATTACGGGGGGTAGTAGGCCCGTATAACCATATCGAGGGTTTGGTACCTTGGTTGTCTGGTACGGGGGGTAGTAGGCCCGTATAACCATATCGAGGGGTTTGTACCTTGGTTGCCTAGTAGGGGGTAGTAGGCCCGTATAACCACATCGAGGGGTTGGTACCTTGGTTGCCTAGTACGGGGGGTAGTAGGCCCGTATAACCGTATCGAGGGGTTTGTACCTTGGTTGCCTAGTACGGGGGGTAGTAGGCCCGTATAACCATATTGAGGGGTTTGTACCTCTTTCGCCTCTCCAAGGGGTGGTAGGCCTTAGAAATACTATATTGATGGTCACTCACTACACATATACTATGTCCTACTAAATATGATTTTTATATAAGCATCATTATACATATCATCTCATTAATATGCTATCTATCGGGTACGATTATGCATTTTGCCTATGATGTCCATCCCTTGTTGCATTGCATTGCATCCCACATACTTAGTACATTCAAACGTACTAACGCATACTCTATGCCTACATGATGTCACCATGTAGGGACCGGAGCACCGCTTGACCATCCTCCTCCGCGTGGCTAATACGATTTCCTATCAAGGTTATTGGTGTGTCCTCCATTCCTCGGGCGTTGCTCATGATCTTTTGCTATGTATAAGACTTTTCTTTTTTGTTATGTTTTGACTATGAGGGTGAGCCCGGTAGTTTGTCTTGGCCCCCGCTAAGTACTCATGTTTAGAGGTGGTGTTGGACAAGTTGTGTATTATGCTTGAGCTTGACTCATCTATGGTATTTATGTACCATTTCTTCTTTTTTCTCTTGCTCCCTTAGTCCCGATTTCCCTTTGATTATGCTTATTGCTTATGGTCATTTTAATTGCTTCCGCGACCAAGGATGTGTAATGATACGCTATGAGGCTTGTTTGGGGTTCCTTCGGGTTCCCCATTCGCCGGTCACGTCTAGGCCCTAGGCTTGGGTCGTGACAATGACATTGGAAATCTGGATCACCAAAAGATCCATGGACTACGCACATGAAAATTGGCAAAATAGGGGTTTACCCACTCTAGAGATAATTTGTCTATGAGAATAGGCTGGTTTTCCCATTTGGCCCAACTGTCTCCATAGCTAAGGTCTGGACAGACGTCCGTGAAAATTTTTGGCAAAATCGACGTCGAAAATCTGGATCACCAAAAGATCCATGGACTTATAGCACACGAAAATTGGTAAAATAAGGGTTTTACCCACTCTGGGGCTTATTTGAACTTGAAAATGGGTTTGTTTATATGTCGGGACCAATCGGATCGATAACTAATGTCTTGATGGATGTCCATGAAAAATTTCGGCAAAAATGACGTTGGGAATCTAGATAACCAAAAGATCGATGGACTATACCACACAAAAATTGGCAAAACATGGGGTTTACCCACTCCGGGGATCCTTTGTCCTTGACAATCGGTCGATTTACCTGTCGAGACCAACCGGCTCCATAGCTAAGGCCTTGATAAAAGTCCACGAAATTTTTTGGCAAAAGAGACGTCGAAAATCTGAATGACCAAAAGATCCATGAACTAGCACACAAAAATTGACTAAACGGGGAGTTTATCCACTCTGGGGATTGTTTGATTTTGAAAATGGGCCGGTGAACCCTTCGAGACCTCCGGCTCCACACTAAGGTCTAGAACAACGTCCATGAAATTTTTTGGCAAAAATGCTGTCAAAAATCTAGGTCACCAAAAGATCCATGGACTATAGTACATAAAAATCAGCAATACGAGAGGTTTTCCCACTTTGGGGAATGTTTGGCATTGAAAATGGATCGATTTGCTTGTCGGGACCAATCGGCTCCATAATCAGGTCTTGACGGATGTCCACAAAAATTTCGGCAAAAATGACGTCGAAAATCTGGATCACTAAAATATCCATGGACTATAGCTCAAGAAAATTGGCAAAACGGGAGGTTTACTTGCTTCGGGGTTTGTTTGACCTTGAAAATGGGACGGTTTGCCTGTCAGGACAAACCACCTCAAAAGCTAAGGTCTTGACGGATGTCCACGTAAAATTTTAGCAAAAATGACATCAGAATTTCGGATCACTATAGCACATGAAAATCGGTAAAAAGGGGGATTTACCTGCTTCGAGGGTCTTTTGACCTTCAAAATGGGCCGGTTTACCCATCGGGACCAACCTGCTGCATAGATAAGGTCTTGACGGACGTCCATGATAAATTTTGGCAAAAATGACGTCGAAAATCTGGATGACCAAAAATCCATGTACTAGCTCACAAAAATTGGCAAAATGGTGGGTTTACCCGTTCCGGAGATCGTATGACCTTGAAAATGGGTTGGTTTGCCCGTCGGGACCAATCGGCTCCAAAATTAAGGTATTGACAAATGTCCATGTAATATTTCGGTAAAAACTACATCTTGAAATCCAAATCACTAAAATATCCATGGACTATAGCACACGAAAATTAGCAAAACAAGGGTTTACCCACTCCTGTGCTCATTTGACCTTGAAAAGAATAGATTTTCTCGACGATACCAACCGGATCCATAGTTCAGGGCTTGACAGATGTACACAAAAAAATTTGGCAAAAATCACTTCGGTAATCTAGATCACCAAAACATCCATGGACTATAGCACACGAAAATCGATAAAACGAGAGGTTTACCTGCTACGGGGTTCGTTTGACCTTGAAAATAGGCCATTTTGTCTGTTAGGACCAACCAGGTCCATACCTAAGGTCTGGACGGACGTCCACGAATAATATTTGCAAAATGACATCAGAAATCTGGATCACCAAAAGATCCATGGACTATAGCACACGAAAATCAGCAAAACGAGGGGTTTACCCACTCTGGGGATCATTTGACCTTGAAAATAGCCGGTTTTGTCATGTCCCAAATCCCAATAAGATGGACAGGCACCTGATTCCCTCTAGGCCCTAGAGAACCAACATGTAACCTGTGCTTACTATGCATATAACTATGTTAATCTTCTGACAAGTTCACATAGGATGCAGCGATACGAACCATCATAAGTAGACCCAAAACTTATATACAAGACTTGGTCGTTGAGGCCACAACTTGTTAAGACGCAACTGAACCATAAACATAAGTCTACAAAGCCTCTAAAAGATAGGAAACCTTAGAGTAGGTCGGGACAAACCCCGCCTTACTCTTAACTACGATACAATAAATAAAATGAATCTACCAAAGACTCAGTAAAGCTCCGAATCAATCTGGAGCTCACCAAAAATAGCTGAGTGTTGTGTGCTCCTACCGAGGAGGTCCACTAGCTGAAGTACCTGTGGCTGTAGCATGAAATTCAGCATCCCCCGCCAGGGACGCCCATACGAGAAAACATACTGAATATGTAAGGCAATAACATATATAAAATAAGAGTTGGAATGAAACCAAGTATCAATATATGTGTCAATAAATCAGAATAGAAGATCACCTTTGTTAACTCTTGTGGGATCATGTATGTTACATTCTTGTGTTTACCTTCGTGTGTTATGATCTTTATAAGGCATGTGATATGAATGACCAACTGATCAGTGGTAGAAGAAGATGACCCATGCTAGGCATTTTAACCCCTAGGATGTGGTCCTCATAATTAAACAAATTGGGATCGGCCTATGCTAGGCTTACGCCCCTAAGCTACCACACTTCTATACAAATTGGGATCGGCCCATGCTAGGCTTTCACCCCTGAGTTGCCACCCTTAATTATACATATTTCTTTACTTAGATTCTTTAATCTTTGAGATTGCTATTTTGGTGGTCATAATCATTTTTGATATTCGAAACTACGGACCAGTAGTACAAGACATGAAAATAATACTTCAAGACAGTAACAATGACATAAGGAGCTATGTAACATCAATGCATTACTTGTGAGCTTAAATGACACAATTGACTTCAACTGACTAAGAGGAAGATTCACCAAACTTGCTTTTGCAAATAGCATTTCTATACCAGCACATAGGAGGATAATTACATAAGTATAGAGTACTAAACATATAATGAAGTAATTTTAAACACTAAGGAGAGGGGGAAAATATTGTTAGCTATTTGGAGATCATACGCTACCACTATGTTTCCTTTACTAGGAATAGAAATTAGGAAATTCACTTATTGATATTAATCTCAAGTATCAGATTTCAGGCCGAAGAATATTGAATCGAATAGCCTTACATACCTTATCTTCTGATTAATACAACTATCACGATTCAGCCTCCCCTTTCAGGTTTTAATCTACAATATAAGTCATAATAAATTTAAATTAGTAGCTATCACACCATCAGCCTCGTAAAACAGTAGCTAACTTTGAGGGATAATGAGTCCATACAACCCTTAAAACAATGTGCATCACCACACCCTCCTTCTCTGCCCAATACATACATTATACATCCTTTTTCAAGATTACCCAAACTACACCAACAACAATACACATAAAACAACCTCAAGTATTCGTTATCATACAACCAGTTATTGAACTCACCACCCACTTGAATTCTTTATGACATCACACCCATAATTTCTCACTCAAACTAATACATATGGAGGAAGAAAATGGAGCAGTCACCTTACCTCAATTTCTGCAACTTCTCCTTATAACTTGAATTCCTCTAGAACTTCAACTTCCCTTCACACTTAAACCAAAGAAGAAGAGAAAAGTATCTTAATAGCCAAGGAAGTGATCAGTAGCTTCTGGAAATATTATGCCTTTATACCTATACTTGATCATGAATAACATGTTTTCCTAATCATCCATGGGAGAATTAAGCTAAATCCATAAGTGTTTTCACTTACCTTGTCTTGCAAAGATGAGGGTTTCTTCAAGAACCCTAGAAGAACTTTAAGGCTATTGTTTAATCCTTAAGAGAAAAGAGAGAGAAAGAGCTGGAGCTAATCCTCAATAAGGTATGTTAAAATGAGTGAGAATAGCAGCCAATATATCTTTATATTGAACTTTATTCCCCTTTAAGAATATCCACTAGAAAGCTTCATTTTCAGCCACTACTTGGTCAAGTAGGTGATGCATCTGCTTATGTATCTCAAGCAGCTCAAAAGGTCAAACTAGGTGATGAACCTACTAGTTTTCACTTGGGCTTAAATATATTGGGCCTTGGCAGATTTGGTTGCTGGGCTTTAATTTTATTTTGGTTTATTTAACATAGTTTGGGCCTCAAGTGAGTCCATTAGCATAGGCCCAAATCTAATCCATAAACCTTGGCCTTTTTAACTAGATCCATATAGCTCAAGTAAATGATGCACCTACTAGCTTAGTTAAGTCAAGCAAGCAGCTCACTTATTTTATTCCATTCTTTAATTATTAATCTCTTTTTCTTTAACTTAGCACTTAACTTTCAACTTTAAGCTTAATTACCACCTTCCTGTCTCAAGTTTAAATACTTCCGGTGGAGTTATAACTTGCAGTACACATGTTGTAATGTGGAAGGCATCGCATCACCTTCCGAGCTAGTTTAAACCAACGCTAATCATATAAGAAGCATGGTCCCTCACCTATACTATAAGGCTATGTCAAGTATCACAAGAATAGAATAAGCATATGCATAATACGGGCTGTTACATCCTTCCCCCCTTAAAACATTCGTCCTCGAATGTTAACATGGTTATCCAACCCAAACAAGTTTAAGCCTTAGTTAGTACTACTGTTAATCACATTAAAAATATAGACTTATACATACTTGTTAAAGCCTCAACTCAACATTCAATCTTTCTCATCGGTTTGGAAGAGATGAGGATACTTTAATTTCATTACTTCTTCCACTTCCCATGTAACTTCTTCTACTTGTTGGTTCCTCCATAATATTTTTACAGAAGCTACTTCTTTATTTCTTAACTTCCTAACTTGTCGATCCAGAATAGCAATGGGTACTTCTTCATATGTGAGATTTCTCGTAACTTGTACATCTTCAGTAGGAGTAATACGAGATGGGTCACCTACGCATTTTCAAAGCATTGAGACATGAAACACCAGATGAATGGTTGAAAGCCCTTGAGGGAACTCTAACTCATATGCAACTTGGCCAATTCTTTGGATAACCTTATATGGCCCTATATAGCATGGACTCAACTTTCCTTTTTTACCAAACCTCAATACCCCTTTCATTGGTGACACCTTCAAGAACTCCCAATCCCCTATAGAAAATTCTAGTCCTCTCCTTCTAACATCCGCATATGATTTATGTCGACTTTGAGTTGTTTCTAGCCACTGTTGTATCACTTTGACTTTTCCCATAGCTTGATGAACAAGATCTGGCCCAAATAAGGCAGTTTCACCTTTTTTGAACCAGCCAATTGGGGATCTAGATTTTCTACCATATAAAGCTTCATAAGGTGCCATTTTAATACTTGAATGGTAGCTATTATTGTATGCAAACTCGATCAATGGAAAATGATCATCCCAACTACCTTTGAAGTCCAATATACAAGCTCGCAGCATATCCTCAACTGTTTGAATTGAATGATCTGCTTGATTGTCTATTTGAGGATGAAAGGATGTACTTAAATTCACTTGTGTTCCAAAACTCTTCTAAAATGACTTCCAAAAATTTGTAGTGAATTGAGCTCCCCGATCCGATATAATAGAGATTGGCACTCCATGTAGATGAACTATATCTTTAATATACAACCTCACATATTCTTCGATTGTATAAGTAGTCTTGACCGGCAAGAAGTGCGCTGATTTGGTCAATTTATTAACAATTACACATATAGAATCAAACTTCCGAAATGAACGAGGCAAACTAGTGACAAAATCCATGTTGATCATGTCCTACTTCCAAATTGGATGTTCTATACACTGTATATAACCTCCGGGCTTTTGGTGCTCTACTTTTACTTGTTGACAATTTGGACATTGAGCCACGAATTCTGCAATGTTCTTTTTCATGTCCCCCACCAATAAATTTCTTTCAAGTCATGATACATTTTAGTTGACCCCGGATGGACAAAATATCTCTAATGATGTGCTTGCATCATAATCTTCTTTCTTAATTCATTTGCATTAGGTACATACTGTCTGTTTTGACATCGAAATACTCCGTCTTGCATAAGCTCAAATGCCTTTGTCATACCCTGCTGTACATTCTCCTTAAGCTTTAGTAAAATAGGATCAATGTCTTTAACTTCTCTTTCACTTCCACTACTAATGACGATTCTTCCGCATTTTGCACAATAACCCCTTCATCTGGAGATTCAAGAAGGCGAACCCCCAAGCTAGCTAGTTGACATAGATCCTTAGTTATTCCTTGTCTGTCCACAAACTGCCCATAAGTGTGTGACATTATTTTATGACTTAACGTATCAGCTACTACATTTGCTTTCCCAGGATGATACAAAATATCCATGTCATAATCTTTTAATAGCTCCAGTCATCTTCGTTTCCTCAAATTTAGGTCCCTTTTCTTAAAGATATATTGCAAACTCTTGTGATCAGTGTATAGGTCAACATGAATTCCATACAAGTAGTGGCGCCATATCTTCAAAGCAAATACAACTGCTGCTAACTCTAGCTCATGAGTTGGATAATTTTTCTCATGTGGTCGCAGCTGCCTTGAACCATAAGCTATTACTTTACCATGCTTCACCAATACACATCCTAGGTCCACTCCCGAAGCATCACAATACACTACATACCCTTTTGTTCCTTCTAGAAGTACCAATATAGTGTAGAAGTTAATTTATTCCTCAGCTCTTGGAAGCTTCTTTCACATTCATCACTCCACTGAAATTTGGTTTCTTTATGTGTTAGCTTTGTTAAGGGTGCAGCAATGGAAGAGAATCCTTCAACGAACCTTCTGTAATAACCTGCTAATCCAAGGAAACTACGGATCTCCGTAGGCATTGTAGGTCTTGGCTAGTTTTTCACGACTTCTATCTTCTTGCTATCAACCCTTATTCCTTTATCGGATACAATATGACAGAAGAATGCCACAGATTTTAACCAGAACTCACATTTAGAGAACTTTGCATACAACTTACGATCACGAAGAATTTGTAAAACCTATCGCAGGTGATTAGCATGGCCCTCTTCTGATCATGAATACACCAAAATATCATCTATGAATACTATTACGAACACATCTAAAAATGGCTTGAACATCCTATTCATCAAATCCATAAAAAATGTGGGTGCATTCATTAGCCTGAATGACATGACTAAAAACTCAAAATGACCATACCGTGTTCAGAAAGCTTTCTTGGGTATATCCTTGTCTTTGACCTCACTTGGTGATAACATGACCTCAGGTCGATTTTTGAAAAACACCTAGCACCTTGTAACTGATCAAACAAATCATCAATTCTAGGGAGGGGATATTTGTTCTTAATCGTTACCTTATTCAATTGTCGGTAGTCGATACACATTCTTAATAAGCCATCTTTCTTGAGTACAAATAAAACTGGTGCTCCCCATGGGGACATACCCTTAGGAATCCTTTATCTAATAATTCTTTTAATTGCTCATTCAACTCCCGTAATTCTGCCGGGGCCATTCTATTTGGAGGGATGGATATAGGTTGAGTATTTGGAATCACATCAATACCAAACTCTACTTCTCATTCTGGAGGCAAACTTGGAAGATCTTCAGGAAATACATCGGGAAATTCATTTACCACTAGAATTGATTGAAGAGATGGTGGCTCAGCATCTATATTTTTCACTCTCACTAGATGACATATGTATCCTTTGGATATCATCTTCTTTGACTTAAGATAATAAATAAATTTACCTCTTGGTGTCCCAATATTACCTTTCCATTCAAGGATGACCTCTTTTGGAAAATGGAAATGCAGCATCTTAGTTCGGCAATCCACCATGGCATAACAAGAAGCTAACCAATCCATACCCATAATAACATCAAAATCCACCATTTCTAGCTCAACAAGGTCAGCCAATGTATCACGATCACAAACAGTTACAATACAATTACGATAAACCCTTCTAGCTATAATAGACTCACCAATCGGTGTAGACACTTCAAATGGCTTCACTAATAATTCTGTTGTTCTTTTGAACTTTTCAGCAATCAATGGAGTAACATATGATAGTGTAGACCCTGGATCAATTAATATATATACAATATGTGAAAAGATGGACAATGTACCTCTAACCATATCTAGTGAGGCTTCTAAATTTTGTCGATCCCAGAGAGCATATGTGCAATTCTGAACTCCACTAGAACTGGCTGCTCCCCTAGCTCCTCTACCACGACTAGTAGGCATCTGTCCCCTACCTAAAAAAGGTGTTGATGATAAGGATGCAACAATTGATCTAGTAGGTTGTGCCACACCACTCACACCCCTATGAGGGCAATTTCTCATCATATGACCTGGTGTACCACACCAAAAACAAACATTTGTCCCAAATCGACATGCACCTAAATAGTTTCTTCCACATTGTTTACAAGACTGTCGAGGAGGTCGTGATTGGCTCATACTTCCCTGCTCTTGGTACCCCACTGTTCGTGAACCTTGGCTTTCACCTCTTTGCCCAAACTGATTGCCCCTAGACTCTTGAAACTGAGGTGGGGCACTAGCTGTAGAGTAGGAAAATGATGGCCTAGGTGGTCTATTAAAGAACCGAGGCCTAAACTCACCTTTGGATGGTGTAAACTGCCTCATGGATCTGGCCCTCTTAGAATGCCCTGTTGCTGACTTTTGTGTCCTTTTTCTTTGCCTTTGATCCTCCAACTTTTGCACAAAAGCTTGCATCCTTGCTATATCCATATCATTATTCAACGAAGCAATGGTACATTCTCTAACTAGATATGAATATAATCTATCCACATATCGATGAACTCTATCCCCCATAGTAGCTACTACATTAGGAGCATACCTGGCCAAGGAATTAAATTTAAGACTGTACTCTCTCACGCTCATACATCCTTGGTGGAGATTTAAGAATTGATCCACACGAGCCTCTCGGATCTCCAATGGCAGGTAATGGTCAAGGAATTCCTTTTTGAACTCTTTCCATGTAGCTGATGGTGCATCTGTTCCCCTGGATTGCTTCCAAGCTTCATTTATATGCTACTAGCTCGAGCGCTTCTTTACCACTTACATACATAATATCGAAAGTGCGTTGGATCTGATCTATAAAGTCTTATGGATCTTCATTAGGATCTGACTTGGTGAATGATGGAGGGTCCAAATTAAGGAAATCACGTATCCGCATACCAGCTGCTCTATCTACATCATTAGTACCTACAACTGGACCTTCTTGCCTTAGGTCTTGGTCAGTAACTATACGAGTCAATAATTGGACCGCATTCCTCAAATCTTGCTTGGTAGCATTAATAGGGGGTTCTTGAGATGCAGCTTCCCTCCTTAGATCTTCTAGAGATGGAGGGGTCGGGGAAGTCTATGAGGGAGACTCATCTTGAGCCTCACCTTGCACAGCTTGACTAGGTGGTGGTTAGCTTGACTAGGTGGTGGTTGACTAGTCCCTTCTTGGGCAGCCACATCTTCTCGCTTACCAGTACTTTTACTCCTTCTCATAACCGGCATCCTTGCTATAATAAAACAATTTAGGAATTATATATGATTTGCCTACAACACAGGTTCTATCGCACGAACTAAGAAATGAAAGAAAGGAGACAACTCCTACATGTCCCGTAGCCTCCTGTTTAGAAATGTGGTAAACAACAAATCCAAAAAAAAGACTCTAAATAGACACGTCTTTGTAGACTCCCTAGGATGACCAGCTCTGATACCACTTTTATCACGTCCCAAATCCCATTAAGACGGACAGGCACCTGATGCCCTCTAGGCCCAAGAGAACCAACATGTAACCTGTGCTTACTATGCATATAACTATGAGAATCTTGTGACAAGTTCACATAGGATGCAACGATACGAACCATCATAAATAGACCCAAAACTTATATACAAGACTTGGCCGTTGAGGCCACAACTTGTTAAGACGCAACTGAACCATAAACATAACTCTACAAAGCCTCTAAAAGATAGAATACCTTACAGTAGGTTGGGACAGACTCCGCCTTACTCTTACCTACGATACAATAACAAAAATGAATCTACCAAAGACTCAGTAAAGCTCTGGATAAATCTCGAGCTCACCAAACGTAGCTGAGTGTCGTGTGCTTCTACCGAGGATGTCTACTCGCTGAAGTACATGTGCTGCAGCGTCCCCCACGAGGGACATCAGTACGAGAAAATATACTGAATATGTAAGGCAATAACACATATATAATAAGAGTTGGAATGAAACCAAGTATCAATATATGTGTCAATAAATCAGAATAGAAGACCACCTTTGTTAACTCTTGTGGGATCAAGTAGGTTACATTCTTGTCTTTACCTTTCTGTATGTTATGATCTTTATAAGGCATGTGATACGAATGACCAGTTGATCAGTGGTAGAAGAGGATGACCCATGCTTTAACCCCTGGGATGCGGTCCTAATAATTACACAAATTGGGATCGGCCTATGCTAGGCTTACGCCCCTAAGCTGTCACCCTTCTATACCAATTGGGATCGGCCTATGCTAGGCTTTCATCCCTGAGCTGCCACCCTTAATTATACAAATTTATTTACTTAGATTCTTTAACCTTTGAGATTGCTATTTTGGTGGTCATAATCATTTTTGATATTCGAAACTACGGACCAGTAGTAGAAGACATGAAAATAATACTTCAAGGCAGTAACAATGACATAAGGAGCTATGTAATATCAATGCATTACTTGTGAGCTTAAATGACACAATTGACTTTAACTGACTAAGAGAAAGATTGACCAAACTTGCTTTTGCAAATACCATTTTTATACCAGCACATAGGAGGATAATTACATAAGTATAGAGTACTAAACATATAATGAAGTACCTCTATACACTAAGGAGAGGGGGAAAATATTGTTAGCTATTTGGAGATCATATGCTGCCACTATGTTTCCTTTACTAGGAATAGAAATTAGGAAATTCACTTATTGATATTAATCTCAAGTATCAGATTTCATGCCGAAGAATATTGAATCGAATAGCCTTACATACCTTATCTTCTGATCAATACAACTATCACGATTCAGCTTCCCCTTTCAGGTTTTAATCTACAATATAAGTCATAATAAATTTAAATTAGCAGCTATCACACCATGAGCCTTGTAAAATAGTAGCTAACTTTGAGGGATAATGAGTCCATATAGCCCTTAAAACAATGTGCATCACCACACCCTCATTCTTTGCCCAATACATACATTATATATCCTTTTCCAAGATTACCCAAACTACACCAACAACAATACACATAAAATAGCCTCAAGTATTCTTTATTATACAACCAATTATTGAACTCACCACCCCCTTGAGTTCTTTATGACAACACACCCATAATTCCACACTCAAACTCACACATAAGGAGGAAGAAAATGGAGTAGTCACCTTACCTCAATTTCTGCAACTTCTCCTTATAACTTGAATTCCTCTAGAACTCCAACTTAGCTTCACACTTAAATCAAAGAAGAAGAGAAAAGTATCTTAATAACCAAGGAAGTGATTAGTAGCTTCTGGAAATATTATGCGTTTATACCTATACTTGAGCATGAATAATATGTTTTCCTAATCATCCATGGGAGAATTAAGCTAGATCCATAAGTGTTTTCACTTATCTTGTCTTGCAGAGATGAGGGTTTCTTCAAAAACCCTAGAAGAACTTTAAGGCTGTTGTTTAATCCTTAAGAGAAAAGAGAGAGAAAGAGCTGGAGCTAATCCTCAATAATGTATGTTAAAATGAGTGAGAGTAGCAGCCAATATATCTTTATGTTGAGCTTTCTTCACCTTTAAGAATATCCACTAGAAACCTTCATTTTCAGCCACTACTTGGTGATGCACCTACTAGCTTTCACTTGGGCTTAAATATATCGGGCCTTGGAAGATTTGGCTGCTGGGCTTTAATTTCATTTTGTTTTATTTAACATAATTTGGGCCTCTAATGAGTCCATTAGCATAGGCCCAAATCTAATCCATAAACCTTGGCCTTTTTAACTAGATCCATATAGCTTAAGTAGGTGATGCACCTACTTGTCACCTACTAGCTTAGTTAAGTCAAACAAGTATCTCACCTATTTTATTCCATTCTCTAATTATTAATAGCTTTTTCTTTAACTGAGCAATTAACTTTTAACTTTAAGCCCAATTACCACATTTCCGTCTCAAGTTTAAATACTTTCGTTGGAGTTATAACTTGCAATACACATGCTGCAACGTGCAAGGCATCCCATCACCTTCTGAGCTAGTTTAAACCAATGATAATCATATAAGAAACATGGTCCCTCACGTATACTATAAGGCTATGTCAAGTATCACAAGAATAGAATAAGCATATGCATAATATGGGTTGTTACAAGTTTACCCATCGAGGCCAACTAGCCCCATAGCTAAGGTCTTTATGGATGTCCACAAAAAAAATTGGCAAAAATGTCATCAGAAATATGCATCACCAAAAGATCCATTGACTAAAGCACACGAAAATCGGCAAAACGGTGGGCTTACCTACTCCCGGGCTCATTTGACTATGAAAATGGGCTGGTTTCTCCGACTGGACCAACCGGCTCCATAACTAAGGCCTTGATGAACGTCCACAAAAAATTTCCGCAAATATAAGGTTAGAAATAACCAAAAAATTCATGGACTATAGCAAACGTAAATTGGCAAAACAAGGGTTTACCTGCTCCGGGGATTGTTTGACTTTAAAAATAGGCTGGTATACCCATCGGGACCAATCGACTCCATAGCTAAGTTTTTGACAGATGTCCACGGAAAATTTCAGCAAAATGAAGTTGGAAATAACCAAAAAATTCATGGACTATAGCACACAAAAATCGGTAAAATGGGGGGTTTCCCTTTCCAAGGATTGTTTGACCTTGAAAATGGGCTGGTTTACCCATCGAAACCAACCGTAATCAAAGCTAAGGTCTTAACGGACGTCCACAAAATATTTTGGCAAAAATGACGCCGAAAATCTTGATCACCAAAAGATCCATGGACTATAGTACATGAAAATTGGTAAAACAAGGGGTTTACACACTTCGAGGTTTATTGGACCTTGAATATGGGCCGGTTTTTCTATCGGGACAAACTAGCTCCATAGCTAAAGTCTTGACAGACGTCCACAAAAAAATTTGGCAAAAATGACGTCGGAAATCCAGATCACCCAAAGAGCCATGGACTATAGCACACAAAAATTGGCAAAATGGGGGGTTTACGCACTCTAGGGTTTGTTTGACCTTGAAAATGGGTTGGTTTTCCCTTTGGGACCAATCGGCTCCATAGTTAAGGTCTTGAAAGACGTCTATGAAAATTTTTGGCAAAAATGACATCATCTGGATCACCAAATGGTTTATGGACAATAACACACGAAAATCGGAAAAACTGGTGGTTTACCCACTTCAGGGAATGTTTGACCTTGAAAATGGCCGATTTACACGTCGGGGCCAACTGGCTCTATAGCTAAGGTCTAAATAAAACGTCCACAAAAATTTTCAACAAAAATGACATCAAAAATCTGGATCACCAAAATATCCATGGACTGTGTCTAAGAAAATTGGCAAAATGGGAGGTTTACCTGCTTCGGGGTTCATTTGACCTCGAAAGTGGGACGGCTTGCCCGTCGGGACAAACCAGCCCAAAATCTATGGTCTTGATGGACGTCCACAAAAAAAATTTAGAAAAAATAACGTTGGAAATTTGGATCACTATAGCACAAAAAAATCAATAAAATGGGGGCTTTACCTGCTCTGGGGTTTTTTGACCTTCAAAATGGGACGGTTTATCGATCGGGACCAACTAGCTCCATAGTTGAGGTCTTGCCGGACGTCCACAAAAAATTTCGGCAAAAATGACGTCGAAAATCTGGATGACCAAAAGATCCATGGACTAGCACATAAAAATCGGAAAAAATGGGGGGTTTACCCATTTCAGGGATCATATGACCTTGAAAATGGGCTGGTTTGCCAATCGGGACCAATCGGCTCCAAAACAAAGATCTTGACAAATGTCCATGAAATATATGGGCAAAAACTACGTCAAAAATCTGAATCACCAAAATATCTATGGACTATAGCGCACGAAAATTAGCAAAACAAGGGGTTTACCAGCTCCTGCTCTCGTTTGACCTTGAAAATGGACTGATTTGCTCACCAACCAGATCCATAGCTTAGGGCTTGACGGATGTCCACAAATTTTTTTTGCCAAAAATCACTTCTGTAATCTAGATCACCAAAAGATCCATGGACTATAACACACAAAAATTGGTAAAATGGGGTGTTGCCTGCTGTGGGCTTCATTTTACCTAGAAAATGGGCCGATTTGCTCATCGGGACCAACCATCTTCATACCTAAGGTCTTGATGGATGTCCACGAAAACTATTTGCCAAAATGACATCGAAAATCTGGATCACCAAAAGATCCATAGACTATAGTACACGAAAATCAGCAAAACAGGGGATTTACCCGCTCCGAGAATCATCTGACCTTGAAAATGGTCGGTTTACCCGTCAGGGTCAATCGGCTCCATAGCTTAGGTCTTGACGGATGTCCACAAAAATATTCGGTGAAAATGACATTGAAAATATGCATAACCAAAAGATCCATCGACTATAGCACACGAAAATTGGCCAAACAAGGGCTACCCCCCTCCGAGGCTCAGTTCACTGTGAAAATGGGCTACTTTCCCCATCTGGACCAACCAGCTCCATAGCTAAGGCCTTGACGGACGTCTACAATTTTTTTTGGCAAATATGAAGTTGGAAATTACCAAAAAATCCATGGACTATAGCACACAAAAATCAGCAAAATGGGAGGTTTACCCGCTCCGGGGATCGTTGACCTTAAAAATAGGCTGGTTTACCCGTCGGAACCAACCATCTTCAAATATAAGGTCTTGACAGACATCCATGAAATATTTTGGCAAAAATGACGACGGAAATCTGGATCACCAAAAGATCCATTGACTATAGCACATGAAGATCGACAAAATGAGGGTGTACGCGCTCTAGGGTTCGTTTGACCTTTAATATGGGCTGGTTTTTCCGTTGGAACAAATCGGCACCATAGCTAAAGTCTTGACAGACGTCCATAAATATTTTTGGCAAAAATGACGTCGAAAACTCGAATCACCAAAAGATCCATGGACAATAGCATACGAAAATTGGCAAAAATGAGGGCTTTACCTTCTCCGGGGCTCATTTGACCATGTAAATGGGCTGGTTTGCCCAACAGAAGCAATTAAATCTATACCTAATGTCTTAACGGATGTCCACAAAAATTTTTGGAAAAAATGACATCGGAAATATGGATCACTAAAAGATCCATGGATTATAACACGTGAAAATCAACAAAACGGGGGGGTTTACCCACTCTAGGGAACGTTTGAACTAGAAAACGGGTTGGCTTCCCATCGAAAGCGATCGGTTCCATACCTAAGGTCTTGACAGACATCCATGAAAGAAATTGGCAAAAATGACATCAAAAATCCGATTCATAGCACTAAAATCAGTAAAATGGGGGGTTTACCTACTTCGGGTATTGTTTAACCTTGAAAATGGGTCGGTTTTCCCGTCAGGACCAACCGGCTCCATAGCAAAGATCTTGATGGATGTTCAAGAAAATTTTTGGTAAAAATGAAGTCAGAAATCTGAATTACCAAAAGATCCATGGACTATAGCACAAGAAAATTAGCAAAACAGGGGGTTTACCCAATTCGGGGATCGTTCGAAATAGAAAATGGCTGGTTTACCATTCGGAACCAACGAATCCATAAGTAAGATCTAGATAGATGTCCACGAAAATTTTTGGTAAAAAAACGTCAGAAATCTGGATTACCAAAAGATCCATGGACTATATATCACACGAAAATTGGTAAAATGGGGAGTTTACCCTTTCCAAGGTGCATTTGACCATGAAAATGAGCCAATTTACCTGTCTGGACAAAACGAATCAATAGCTAAGGTCTTGATGGATACCCGTGAAATATTTTGGCAAAAATGATGTCGGAAATTTGGATCACCAAAAGAACCATGGAATATAGCACATGAAAATCGGCAAAATAGGGGTTTTACCCACTTTGGGGATCATTTGACCTTGAAAATGGACTGGTTTTCCCGTCGAGACCATCCGGCCCGGTAGCTAAGGTCTTGACGGACATCCATGAAAACCTTTGGCCAAAATGACATCGAAAATCAGGAACAGTAAATGTTCTATGGACTGTAGAGCACATGAATATCGACAAATTGGGGGGTTTACCTGCTCCTGGGTTTGTTTTACCTTAAAAATGGACTGGTTTGCTGTCAGGGCCAACCAACACCATAGCTAAGGTCTTGATGGACGTCTATGAAATTTTTTGGCAAAAATGACGTCGGAAATCTGGATCACCAAAAGATCCATCGACTATAGCACAGGAAAATTGGCAAAACGGGGGTTTACCAGCTAAGAGGATCGTTTGACCTTGAAAATTGAACTGTTTACCCATCAGGACCAATCGGTTCCATAGCTAAGTTTTTGATAGACGTCCAAAAAATCTTTTGGCAAAAATGATGTCAGAAATCCGGATCACCAAAAAATCCATGGACTATAGAACATGAAAATCGGCAAAACGGGGATTTCCTCGCTCCGTGGCTTGTTTGACCTTCACAATAGGCCATTTCTCGTCAAGACAAACCAGCACCATAGCTATGTTCTTAAAGGATGTCCACAAAAAATTTGGCAAAAATGACGTCAAAAATTTGGATCACCAAAAGAGCCATGGACTATAGAACACGAAAATCAGTAAAATAGGGGGTTTAGGCGCTCCGAGGATCGTTTGACCTTGAAAATGGGTTGGTTTTCTCTTTGAGACCAACCGGCTCCATAGCTAAGGTCTTGAAAGACGTCTACCTAAGGTCTTGATGGACATCTACAAAAAATTTTGGCAAAAATGACGTCAGAAATCAAGATCACCAAAAGACCCATGGACTATAGCACACGAAAATCGGCAAAAATGGGGAATTTACCCTCTTCGGGGTTCGTTTGACCTTAAAAATGGGCCAGTTTACCCTTCGAGACCAACCAGCTCCATAGCTATGGTCTTTACAAACGTCCACGAAAAGGTTTGGCAAAAATAACGTCGAAAATCTGGATCACCAGAAGATCCATGGACTTATAGCATACAAAAATCAGTAAAACGGATGGTTTACCCGCTCCAGGGATTGGTTGACCTTGAAAATGTGTCGGTTTTCCCTTCGAGACAAATCGGCTCCATAGAAAAGTTCTTGATGGATGTCCACGAAATTTTTGGCAAAAATTACTTTGAAAATCTAGATCACCAAAAGATCCATGGACTATAGCACACGAAAATTGACAAAACATGGGTTTTACCTGATCCGGGGCTGTTTGACATAGACAATGGCCGGTTTACCCATTGGGACAAACCGGATCCATAGCTAAGGTCTTGCCGAACGTCCACAAAATTTTTTGACAAAAAAGTGGTTGGAAATTCGGATAACCAAAAGATCCATGGACTAGATCACACAAAAATTGGCACTCCGGGGATCATTTGACCATGAAAATGAGCCGGCTTACCCGTATGGACCAATCGACTCCTTAGCTAAGGTCTTGACAGATGTCCATAAAATATTTCGATAAAAATGACATTGGAAATCTGGAACACCAAAAGATCCATAGACTATAGCACACGAAAATCGACAAAACGGGGAGTTTACCCACTTCGGGGCTCATTTGACCTTGAAAATGGGCCGATTTTCCCATAGGGACCAACTGCCTCCATAGTTAAGGTCTTACGGACGTCCATGAAATCTTTTGGTCAAAATGATATCGAAAATCAGGATCAACAAAAGATCCATGGACTATAGCACACTAAAATCGACAAAACGCGGGGTTTACCTGTTCATGGGCTTGTTTGACCTTGAAAATAAATTATAAGCTTTCTAAAGCTCAAATATGCAATAATGGCATTTGTTTAACAAATGATTTTGTAATTACAAAAGATATCAATGAAGATATTATTCTTGGAATACCTTTTATCACTCAAATAAAACCTTATTTTACCAACTTAGAAGGTATTACTACTACTATTCTTGGAAAGGAGTTATATTTTCATTTTGTCAAAACCCTTTCACAGGATGAAAGTAATTTTATTAGAGAAAACACTGTTTTCCGTATTAATAATCTTTCACAATATATCACCTTTTTTAAGGATAAAATTTGTGTCAAGAAAATCAAACAGATTTTAAAAGCCCCGGAGATAGTTACTAAGATAGCTAATCTTCGTAAAACTTTTGAACAAGAAATATGTTTTGATTTTCCAAATGCCTTTTGGGAACACAAAAAACATATTGTTGATTTACCATACATTGATGGATTTAATGAACATGATATTACCACCAAGGCAAAACCTATTCAAATGAATCAAGAAATGATGGAATTTTGTAAGAAAGAGATTGACACTCTTTTAAAATATAATATTATCAAAGTTTCTAAATCACCTTGGAGTTGTTTTGCTTTCTACATAATAAAAACGCAGAGAAAGAAAGAGGGGCACCAAGACTAGTAATCAATTACAAACCTATAAACTCCATTTTAAAATGGATCAGATAACCCATAGCTAACAAACAAGACCTTTTGAAAAGGACTTTCAAAGCAAATGTTCATAGCAAATTTGATATGAAATCAGGTTTTTGGCAAATACAGGTTTTGGAAAAGGATAAATACAAAACTGCTTTCAATGTCCCATTTGGACAGTATGAATGTAACGTAATGTCTTTTGGGCTCAAGAACGCCCCTTCGGAATTCCAAAATATAATGAATTCCATTTTTAATAATTATTCTTACATGTCTATTATATACATAGATGATGTGCTTGTAACAACCCGAGAGCACCCTCTAGCCGTTACCGGCGTATTTGACCACTCGAAGGTCTTATACAAGCCCTTAGCATTCGTCATAGCATTTATCATAGAAAAATAGCGGAAAATTTAAAAGAATTTCATAATATAACACAAGACTTAAACAGTCACCTCATTTAAAACTTTAATACAAAATTGGAGTACTACGTCCCAAGGTAGCCATCTTAAAACATGACTACAACACAAGAGGGACACAACCCTTACAATACAAAAGAAACTACTATCTAGTACATTGAACTTAAGGAAACTCTTTAACATAAAGGTCCTTGAATCTTTAAGGACACACCCGAACTTGGGAATAGTAAGCCAAACTCATCACTTCTAGGAAAGGCCCTTTAACAACCACCACCTACACTTGGTGTAAAAAGATGAAGAAGAATGGTGTTAGTATAAGAATGCACTAAGTATGATAACCATGTAAAAACATGCTTTTAAAAGGGACATTTAGTTGGAAACCATGCATCATCCTTTTTTTTGAGAAAATACAAGAACATTTAGTACAATAGGCACAATATAAACCACATACATCATCATACACATGGAAACCATTCATAATAGCACATAGAGTCACTTATAACATTTTAGGCACATTCAATACATACAATACATTACCTTCCTCTTTATCTCAACTTCTTTCCTCAAGCAACCCTTAGGGAATACTTGGTGCAATATATCACCTTAGGGTTACCAAGGGTGAACTTACATATAGCCTGCATCAATCCAACCACATGTATTCATAGAGTCATAAGCACACCATAGGAAATAGCCTTCACATAGGAACCATTACCTAAGACAACCCCTAAGTCACACTAGTGCAATGTACAAGTAGCATCCCATAATACTACTCACACCAAGTGTTCCTAAGAAGCCACCATAGACTAGGCACATCATATTCAATAAGCCATAACATCTTCATTTACTACATCATTAGTCATAACCCATTTAGTTCATATCATAGGTAAACCACCCTCATAACCCCGTCACAAGCTCACTTGTGCAATGTAAACATGGAGTCCCATACACCCATATATACTAAGCAAACCCCTTAAGAAGTCATAAGTGTAATTCACATGCATAATCATACTTCATGTCTTGACATAAGTAAAGTCAACCTTACAATGCTTTCATATTAACATACATAGACCATAGTATTCATTACATAAAGAGCCTAATCGTAACCTCCCTTAGAGTCCACTTGTGCAATGCATAAGTACGGTCCATAGTCCTACCTACACTAAGTAACTCTTCAAGAAATCATGACTAGAGTTCATATTCTTATCTTAGTTCATTTCCTAACTTTCGGGAGACATTGCCACAATTGATATAGACCATGTGAGCTACATGGAATCTGGTGTTCTACTCCCACACCGAAAATAGAGGGTACTACTTGCTAAGGTAGGACCTACATACATAATAGCTATCTAGTGGATCCACTAAGCTAAAACCTACGGGGGCATGTAGTTATAAAACAAGGAGATTGCTACTAGAAACCTTGACTTACTTACTAGGCGTGGAGGTTTCCATCTCATGAGACAACATCTATGTTGGGAACCCGAACTTGCTAAACGTGAAGGTTATCTTGTGGGAAGTCGGACTTGCTAAATGTGAAGCCCCTACTCTAATTTTTCATGTTCACTTGGTGCTAAGCTCCAACTCCCTTTTTAAACATCTTTAAGCCTTTATTTAACATTAGTTCATAAAATAGGCTTTAGGGACTTAATCCCTTATATCATATAGCTCAAAGGTTTCTAAGATGATAATGACCTTTCATCATAGAACCTACATTATGTGAGAATGACCTTTCACATAGTCATACCATATTCATAACATAGTCTAGTTTAGAGTACAATTGAGGAAACCTTTCAAAAGACTCACTTTCACTACATTATCATAAATCTTATTCATTCATTCATTCATGTGTGTGTGTACATATGTGAGAAAGCCTTTTACATAAACACCTTCATACAACACATATTCATACCTTGCTATTCATACACTTTGCATGCATAATAAGATGTAAGGGTGCATATAAGAGTTAACCTTTCAATAGACACCATAACACATCATATTCATAGCTATACATGTAGAGTGTGTGTGTGCATATTGGTCCTCATAGTGACATAATAGCAACAACATTTATATTGAGTGAACTTCCCCTCAAGGGATCACATCACATTCACAATGTCCCCAAATCACGAGCAATTCACATATAAAGACTTTTGGGATTCTAGACCACACACCCACACTTCATCATAGGAGACAAGGACACATTCAACATTGAATAGGTAATCCAAACATGTATATGATCACACATTCATATAGGGGTCATATAGGTAGGGGTCATTCCACAATAGTACTTAACATAATCAATCATGTAGACCACACCTTATCCCTAACATTATTATTCACATTATACTCCTTATCATCAACACACTTTAAACATCATGCTAGCAATGAGTATTTCATACATAACCTTCATAGCACAACTTCATGAATATATGCATCATAGTCATCAATTCACTTCACATCTATTGACTTCAAGGCCATGATCTCAACATGCATAGATAGACAAGAAGTAAACACCATTACCATAAGTGGACCAAACCACACAACATCAATTCTCATACTATAGACTAGAAGTTAGGTCAACTTACCAATTCTCCAAGCCATGATCACCATGGATCAATCCTCAACAATTCATAATCAATTGACAAAGATAGCAATAGGAATTGACAATGCAATTCAATAACATATACATAATCTAAGTACAATTCTATAAACAAAGGGATCAACCCATAACTTTGCCCATAAGGCCATAATTCTCAACTCATCAATATACCAACAATTCAAGATGAATAAGTATAGATAATCATAGGAAACATCAATACAATCTAATCTAAACATAATTTCACCAATAGAGATCATATTCACAAAGACCCATATCATAGGCCAATTTTTTAGAATTTGGGGATCATGGGTTCTTCAAGAATTCCTTTGAAAATTGTCTTAAAAACCTTAATTCCACATTAATTCATCAATAGAATAATTTAGAAATTCGTTTGACAAGGGACCCATGTTTAGAGGTTATTCAAGAATCAAGATATATCATACCTTAATTATTGAAGACCCATGAAATTAAAGAAGAAATCAGTTGAAAACCCTTCTTCTAGCTTGAGCTTCATCAAGGTCTTTAATGGAGCTTTTGAGAGAATCTATTTTGAGAGGGAAGGGTCAATTTGAAGAATGGAGTCTAATTTTAGGTTTGGGGGTTTTAACCAACTTAAAATACCCTAAAATAGGTAGAATAATGATTTATAATAATTCCTCAAACTACCCAAACTAGCCCTCACTTAGTTGGACCTTTTAAACAAGTCAAACTTGAGTTTTATTTTCGCAGATTTTGTTGGGAACCAAGTCCGCGACGCGGAGGTGCTCTCACAAGTTTCTGGAAATTAAATTTTGACACAGTAGAGTATGCGGTGTCTCCATGATGTGGAGCCACTTTTTGGCCATTGGTGGAGCAGGTCCACAACGCGGAGCCACTCCCTCCATGCACAACTTCAAGCTGTCTTGGTAGCTTGTTTGGTTGGAGGCCTCCTTCGGGACCCTTAGGGTGGTCCCGGGGAGTCGTACCCAAATGTTTTGACCCTAAAAACATTTATTAAGACACTAGGGTCACCTCCACTAATTTTAGAAGAAAGGGGTTAGTACAACACACGTACTAAGTATGAGGCTATGCAAAACATGCAAAAAAGGACATTTGTTATGGGCAACGTCCCATACAATCACCCACACTAAGGCACCACCTTAAAGTCATACAAAGTGGACTTACCATGCATACCTCAACCTTCACCAATTGATCACATGAAACATATAAGCACATAAGCTAACATGTCACTTCATAACGCTAGAACAATCATCAAATGCCATCCCAAGACTCACCTAAGTAAGACATGGTGAGGCAGCCCATACTACCTCTCCATACCACACCTAAGTGATCCTTAAGGCTGCACAAGACAAGCTCCCTTCACATCTCAACATAAATTGTTGATTCAACTTAATGCATTTAGACAACTTCATTCACTAATGACATAAGATCATCACATACATTCAATTCAACATAAGCACTTACATTCAATTCATTATGACTCACTTTCACATTAGCATGCTCAAAGACCAACACTTTCATTAATTAGCCCAAAGAGACTCATTCATTCATTATCATTACTAAGACACACCAAGATCTCTCTTAAATGTCTACTTGTGCAATGTCTGGATGATGTCCCATTGCACTGCCTATCCTAAGTAGTACATCCTTAAGAGACCCTAGTTCATTCATTCATTAATATGGGGGAAGAGCCTTAACCAACATAGACCATGGAGCTTGATATGGGATCCCGGTAGTGCCCTTACCGGATGAGGGATCCCTACTTGCCTAAGGTAGGGTCATTCTTTTAGCCTTTACGTGGTAGAGATCTGTAACGACCCGGAAACTTGTTTAGCTGTATATAAAAAGATCCGTTTCATTTTTCGAAAATCCGACTTCATATTCTTGTTTAGGGGGTCAAATTGAGTGGGAAATGGGTCTAACCCAAATTTTAGAGCAACCATATCAAAATCCGAAATTTCCAAGTGAAGCCTTTTTCGAGGGTCTACTTTGGAGGGTCATATATCCTAGCACACAAATTATTTGGGTGGCCAATAATATATCCATGGAAAGCCCTTTGAGTTAGCTACCTAACGCACTTCGTTTCATCTCATTCGGAGTTCGGACGAAGAAGTTATGCCCATTTTCGTAAAATCTGTTCGGCAGAAAAAGGTAATTTCCAGTAGGCGTGGTTACTATTCACCCGCCTCATTTTTTTTCTAAGTGTTGGACCATTCTTCCAAAGGACTTATATTATTTCCTAGATACCATTAGTTCAATTCCCATTCCCTAAAACATTTCCCTCTCTACAATCCTCCATTAAGAAGAAGAAGAAGTGGGAGCTAGGGCTTTGGATTCAAGGCTTTCTTCATCAAATTTCGTGGGAGATCATAGCAAAGGTATGGTGGTCTTGATCCTTGTCTAAATTTCCATTCAAGGAGCCAAATCCAAAGTTATTTCAAAGTATGAAAAATCTAGGTTTTCACTCAATCTCATGGGTTCTTCCACCAAATGGTTTTAAAAGGTTTCTAATGGTACTTTATGGTTATATTGTTGTTGTATTGACGATTTAAGATGAAAATACTCCATGAACCCATGATTTCTCTTTATTCCTAGTTTATGCCTTTATGAAGTGGGTTGCTAGATAATGAATGTATATGAATCAAACTTGTTTAAAGGTCTTTAGATTGTTGAAGTATGTCATTACCCATGCTTATTTTATGATGTATTGTTGGTGAATGGGTATGTGAGGCTTAGGGCCTTAAAGGCATAGTATGAGAAATTGGAGTGTTATCATGACATTATATGAATGAGAATTCAATGAAGATAATGTGATCATGTTATGAACGTAAAGGTGTTGCTATTGAAAGATTATTTCTCAATTTGACACTCATGAATGTTGATGATAGAATATGAAGGATTCTTCAATATAAAGTATACCTTGAATTGGTAGGGCTTATGCATCATTTTCTTGTATAAATGATTATATTGTTGATTGTTGAATCCTTGGATCGGTAGGCTAGTGGCACCCTTCCACACGAGCTTATAATGAACCTTGGAATCGGTAGGCCTATGGCACCTTTCCATGAAGGTTAATGATGAGACTTGAACCGGTAGGCCCATGGCACCCTTTCAAGAGGAGTTAATGAACTTTCCTAAATGAACCTTGAAACGGTAGGCTTAAAGCACCCTTTCACGTGTTAATAAATGTAATTTGGAGTTGGTAGGTCAATGGCACCTCTCATATGTGATAATGTCAATGTAACGAACTATTCTATGGGAATGTTGGCTAAGCACCGAGTGGATTTGGTTAGATGGAAACTCCCCCAATAGTTAGGCATGAGTTTCAATGATCGTCTACCTTATCCCATAAACTATGTGCCCGCATAGGTAGCTAGTGGATCCATTAAGCTATATACCGGTCTTCCTTAGGCAAGTAGACCACCTCTTTACGGTGTAGGGACTTATGACACCGGATTCCATGACAAGCTCTCATGGTCTATGTCGGTTAAACGCTTACTTCCCATCATGCGAGATTTCATTATGGTTTCTTGATAGGTTCTACAAAGTGTAGGTAGTAGTATGGGATGCTACCTATACATTGCACGAGTAGGCTTGGAGAGGGTCATAGTGAGTTTCTCTAAATCCTAATGTATGTGATACAATTGTGGCCTAAATGAGGTTATTAAAGAATGTTGGCTCTCAAATGTTTAATATGAGATGCATGCTATACTTGGGTTATATTACGAGTTATTTTTCCCTTGTCATGTCTTAATTAATGATATACCTCTTATGTATGAATATGGTCCAAAAGGTGAAAGAAAGGAATGATAAGTTACTTTAAGTGACCTAAATGTGGTGCCTTAGTATGGATGGTGGTATGGAACGTCATCCATACATTGCACGAGGTATAGCATAAGGGTTTCTTGAGGTGAAGGTCCAAGGTAAAGGTTTTCATGTTGAAATTGTTTAAAGGTAATATTATGACTTACTTGATGTTTATGCTTGTATTGTATGTCTTTTATGCAACTATTCATGGTACTCCAAAAAGTGGCATAATGCATGATTTCTAACCAAAATGTCCCTTTTAAAGCATGTTTTACATGGTCATCATACTTAGTACATTTTGTGTACTAACCCATATTCTTCATATTTTTTTACTATAAGTGTAGGTTCCGGCAAGTGATCCCTCCTAGCTAGTTTGAAGTGTTGGATTGCTTTCCTCCAAGACTTGGTATGTCCTCATGGATTCGAGGATAAGACTTTTAAGTTCTTTTGTTCATGTAATAGACTTCTTTTGATTGTAAAGGGCCGTGTCCCTACTTATGTTTTGTGACTGTGTCTAAGATGGCCATGTGAGACTTAGACTTCCGTTGTGTGTTTTTAAAGTTGTTTTAATGAAGTTTAAATGTGTGGATGTAAATAAGTTTTTTTTTAAATTCTGCACTATTTTCATTATTGAATGCAATGAATGACTATGTGGCTCGTATAAGACCCCTTCGGGGTCGAATACGCCATGTTACGACTAGGGGGTACTCTCGGGTCGTGACAAGATCACTAGCTAGTCTTATGTGGGCAAGGATTGCTTCTACGTACTCTCATCTCAACTCACAAAGGAGAACCCATCTTAAAGGTTGCTACTAAATACTCACATCTTAACTAACAAAGGAGTATCCACCCATCTTCATATCCTCTTAGTGCTAGACATTACTCCCCCACAGAGTTAGGACATTCATTTAGGGATAAGGATTGCTACTAAGTACTCTCATCTCAACTCACGAAAGAGCACCCATCCTAGCCCAATATTCATTCATTTAGGAACCTCTTGGATTCAAAGATGAGAAAACTTCTCATCTAGGAACCCCATTCATTTAAAGAAGTACTTTATGAGACTATCCTTACAATAGACCCAACTTTCATTCATTAGCATTAACTCCCATTCTTTTCATTCATTCACACATTCTTTCATTCTTTCTTAAGTAGGTGTGAGAGTTGGTAAACCTAGTCTATCCTAACCTCACCCTCATTACAAGTCATTCAAAGCAGACAACAACCAAGCATAACACATAAAGTATCTACACAAGGTCACCTTTCATGCTCTTAGACCATACACAAATTCATATCATGTCACATTACCTTCATATAATCAACATTACTCAAAACAACAATCATCCAACTTTGCCTACAAGGCCATGATAACAACATGCTTATAAAGTAAACACCTCCCCACTTTCACAAGGATCAAACCTCATAATTCTAACATCTACGACATATATATATATATATATATATATATATATCAACAAGTCATAACATCTTCATTTAACATTAGACATAAGATCAACATACTTCATAACATCATATAAGGAATCATTCATTTACTACATCATTAGTCATAACCCATTTAGTTCATATCATAGGCAAACCACCCTCACAACCCCTTCACAAGCTCACTTGTGCAATGTACACATGGAGTCCCATACCCCCACATATAATAAGAAAACCCATTAAGAAGTCATAAGTGTAATTCACATGCATAATTATACTTCATGTCTTCACATAAGTAAAGTCAACCTTAACATGCTTTTATATTAACATACATAGACCATAGTCTTCATTACATAAAGAGACTAATCATAACCTCTCTTAGAGTCCGCTTGTGCAATGCATAAGTAGGGTCCATAGTCCTACCTACACTAAGTAGCTCTTCAAGAAATCATGACTAGAGTTCATATTCTTATCTTGGTTCATTTCTTAACTTTCGGGAGACATTACCATAACCGACATAGACCATGTGAGCTACATGGAATCCGGTGTTCTACTCCCACACCGAAAAGAGAGGGTACTACTTGCCAAAGTAGGACCTACATACATAATAGCTATCTAGTGGATCCACTAAGCTAAGACCTATGGGGGCACGTAGTTACATAACAAGGAGATTGCCTATAAACCTTGACTTACTAGGCATGGAGGTTTCCATCTCATGAGACAACATCAATGCTGGGAATCTGAACTTGCTAAACGTGAAGGTTCTCTTGTGGGAAGCCGGACTTACTAAACGTGAAGCTCCCACTCTCATTTTTCATGTTCACTTGGTGCTAAGCTCAAACTCCCTTTTTAAACATCTTTAAGCCTTTATTTAACATTAGTTCATAAAATAGGCTTTAGGGACTTAATCCCTCATATCATATAGCTCAAAGATTTCTAAGATGAGAATGACCTTTCATCATAGAACCTACAATGAATAACGAGAATAACGAATATAGACAAAAACTTACTGAAATAATTATAGCAAAAATACAAGAATTAAGACATAGGCAAAATAGACTTAACAGTAATATATTTGCAGGAATTTGTAAAAAATCTATAATAGCACAGAGAAAAACTATTTTATAACTACAGATACAGATAGAAAGTTTAGAATATAAACTTCAACACAATCTATAAATGAATAAGAAAGAATATGCCATAGACGAAAAAATATATGAAAACTATGACGGATTAAAAATAAAGATAATATTTTCTAATCTAGGAAGAAGATACAAAAAAATAGGTGACAATCTAAGTTTAATGTTAGAAAAAGAAACGATAAAACTAGAAGATAGTTTAATTGCTATGATAAGAATAACAAAAGAAAATGAAGAGATAGATAGAAAAACGGAAATAGAAAAAATTAAACAACAAGCAAAAAAGGAAGTACAACAATTAGAAGAAATAAAAAATACTAAAATTATAGAACTAGAAAAAGAGCTGGCAATATTAAAAGAAATGTATGAAATTAAACAAAAAGAAAAAGAACAAAAAACAAAATTAATAAATGAGATAATTAAATTTAAAGAAATATTGCAATTAGAAGATGAATTAGAAGAAAAAGAAGAAAATAACCAAGATAATCTACCTGAAATAAGAATTGATGAAATAAATAATGATGACCTAGATGAACAACATTTGGAAACAAGCGAAACATATACCGAACTTTTAATAAACATAGATAATACAAAGAATTTAGAAGTAAATGTAGGAGACATAGACATGGATGAAAAACCTAGTACATCAGGAATAAGAAACCCAAAAAATTTAAAATATTATAATACAAACTATGAACAAAATGATAAAGAAAAAACTATATGGGATAAAAGATTAAATAAAAAATGGACACCTAAACCAATAACTTAACAACATGACTTTTTTAGATTTAGACTGTGTAGCAGATATAAATAAAACAATCTAATTATGGATAGGATATATATCAAAACAATTAATAGATAATAAAATAGGAATGACAGAAACACCAGGATATATAGAAAGAATACTTATAAGAATAGTAAAATTATGGCTACAAAATTTATCAGATGAAAGTTTAAAAACTCTAAGAAGTAATAAAAAATCTAACGGTGAATTAGCTACTACAACTATGGAAATATTATATAAGTATGAAGTAGCTATAAGAAATGAATTTAGTAGTATGACAACTGAAGTAGAAGAACAAAATAGAGAAAAAATCATACACCATAATCTAATGACAAAATTAGCAAT
This sequence comes from Solanum commersonii, assembly GCA_029007595.1. Taxonomy (NCBI): domain Eukaryota; kingdom Viridiplantae; phylum Streptophyta; class Magnoliopsida; order Solanales; family Solanaceae; genus Solanum; species Solanum commersonii. Next base: position 1,260,750 of record JAJTWQ010000129.1, on the reverse strand, counting down.
ATGTAATATGTGTTATATAGATGAATACACATGTGCATTTAGAGAATACTATTATAAAGGAACATATAGCACAGAAGAAAGTAAAGAATTAGAAAATTATATTTTATAAAATTACTAGAACCTTTTAATTCAAAAGTAATAAAAAGTTGGAATAAAGCAGAATTAACAGATATATTAGGAGCTAGAATGAAATTCTTACAACGATGGTTTATAGAACTGTGTGAAAAGCATAAAGAAGAAATAAAAATGGAAAAAATATTGGTAAAAAACTTAGCATGTTGCAAAAATAAAACAGCACCCCAATTCGGTTGTATAGACAGATACTATAAAAAGAAATATAATAAAAAATACAGATCAAAATATAAATATAAAAAACAAAGAAGAAGATACTATGTAAAAAATTACAAAACCAAAAGACCATATAGACCAAAAAGAAAACTAATGGACTGTACTTGTTATAATTGTGGAAAATTAGGACACATAACTAAAGATTGTAAATTACTTAAAAGTCCAAAGAAAAAAATATCAGAAATAATAATAAACGATGAAAAATATACGCCGATAGAATACATAGATTATGAATTAGAAAGTGAAGATAACATATATGAAATATCAGAAAATGAAATAAATAATGATATAGAAATAGAATCAGACAATGAATTCTATAATATAACAAATGACCGAAACAGATATAAAAATAATAAATAAAGAAGAACATCAAGACGAAGTATCTTTAGAACAAAAAATAATATTTGATAATAGTATATTTGAACAAATAAAAGGAAAAGAATTATACCTAAGCATAGCAAAAATATTCAAAATACCAACAATAAGAAACTGGTTTAAACGACAAAAAGAAGAATATTATGTAGTGAGTCAAAGAAAACATATCATAAATTGCAAATACACCAAAGGAGAGACTAAAATACCAATAATAATTAAACGAATAATAAATAAAGAAATACAAGATATTAAGGCTAAAAATTCAATCAAATATGTACATTTAGGAGGAACAGAAATACTAATAAAAGCATGTTTTAGAGAAGGAATAGATACATCCATAGAAATATACTTAGCGGATGATAGAATTATACAACCTATAGAAAAAATGGTATCAGAGCTATAGATGATAAGAAATATAAGAAGAAACATACTAGTAGAAAGATAAGAAAATTAAGAAGAAAATTAAATAAATTATATCCGGAATATAAATAACTCAATATCACAAAAACTGATAATGACAAATTAGATCACATAAAGCATTCGTCACATATAAAAGAGTTACCAAAGGAAATTTATTTTATATAAAGTTTTATACAGCACCAGCGAAGATATTATACGAGGAGATAAAACCTCCAATTCAAGTTATTAAGATAGGATTAACCAAAGATATGATTATACCTGATGATATCGAACAACAGGAAGAAATACAAAAAATAGAGATACCAAGTTTTTATGCCAATAAAAGAATAATTGGTATATCAACTATTATACAAGAATTAACAAACAATTATTTGAACAGAAATGCTATATGGAGTTACTACTCTAGAGACCAGTTAATGATATATTCAAATTCAAGAGAACTAAGGAAAGAAGATATGGATGAAGTCCTACGATGGATTTTATCATTATTAAAACCAGAAGAAAGACCTACGACAAAGCACTCAAAGCAGGATTTATTTTGCCAGAACTATTAACCAGATATTGCAAGCTAATTGGACACAAATACCCTGATCATCTATGTTTAAAATGTAATGGAGAAGACAACGTGATTCCCGATGTCCAGCTAGAATAAAGACAAAGAAGATAAAGACAACTAAAGAGATAAGGCAGAGACGATATATTTGGCCAAAAAAGCCAAAAGCAAATAGTGAATAGTACTATTATTGTAAATTATTAGGTACACTTGTAAGAAAGTTAGGGTAGTATACATTATTATAATACATGCATTATTATGCATTACTGTAGAGATAGGATAGAATTTGAAAGTGTAGTAGATAGGATTTCCTTTCTATATAAAGGAATGTACATGCAACATAATAGGCAGACTTTGAATAAACGGAGCATTTTCATAAAAAAAAACTCTCTCAAATATTTAATACTTAATAGATAATGGAACAAACTTCAGATATCATGGATAAGCAAGAGGCAAAGGTATATTGTTCAAAAAATATGCAGAACTAATTTCATATATTCCTGAATATCATATATATGATTGAATAAATTTATGTTAGTTATTATGTATTAGAATTATTTGAATCATGATTTCTAGTTTATTAGCACACTGGAAAAAGGGAGAAAACTTTTATACTATGCTATCCTAATGTTGAAACCGGTAAGCGAGGAAAGCTGTTTAGGGGAGTAAACAAAGTTGAGGCGCTGATAAGAAGGAAGTATCCGCTAAAGTACGATGCTAGTAGTGGTAGGAAAACATGATAAACAGATAATCTAATTCATAATGATATAATATGAATTTAATCAATTATGTATATGATAGGAAGGAATAATTGAGTATAAAAAACCTGCATGATAAAGAACATGACTAAATACATGCATGATGAAATAATAAAACACTATGAAACTTTAATCCTATATATACTTAAAGGTATAGAGATAATTGAATTGAGAAGAATCATATGAGAAAAAATATTTAATAACGATCAGAAAATATATTAAACCAACAATGGTATTAAATAGATCTACATGTTTTAGACCTCGAAAGAATAGAATGGTACGATTTAAAAATAAATTCAGACTGAAATGAACGACGAATACTTACAATATTGGACAGAATCTATGGAAGATATAAAACTATTCGAATAATTAATGGAAGAAAATATATATATATATATATATATATATGTACCTAAGAACCCAAGATATGTTATATCTAGAATATATCATAAATAATATCAAAGAGATATCAAGATTAAGACTTTTGAAAAAAGAATATTATAATAAAGTCTTTAATAAAAATTCCTCACCTACCACACTACCAAAAATATGAATTCATCAACTACCAATTTCGTACCCCCAAAAAATGGTATCAGAGCTATGGATGATAAGAAATATAAGAAGAAACATACTAATAGAAAGATAAGAAAATTAAACAAATTATATCCGGAATATAAATAACTCAATATCACAAAAATTGATAACGATAAATTAGATCAATTAATAGATAATATATCTAAAATAGAATATAAATATATTCAATATCTAAAAATACAATGAATAACGAGAATAACGAATATAGACAAAAACTTACTAAAACAATTATAGCAAAAAGACAAGCATTAAGACATAGGTAAAATAGACTTAACAGTAATATATTTACAGGAATTTGTAAAAGATCTATAATAGCACTGAGAAAAACTATTTTATATCTACAGATACAGATAGAAAGTTTAGAATATAAACTTCAACACAATCTATGAATCAATAACGAAGAATATGACATAGACGAATTCATGAGCAGTTTACCTCCTCTCTTTGCAGATAAGGTAAGGACAAAGATTAAAGATCAAAATAATGGTAATATTCCTTATGGCAATCTTACTTATGGTTATTTGGTAAGCACCATCAACGCTGTAGCACTTAAACTTTGCACAGATATTAAACTCAAACATCAGCTCAAGAAAGAGCAATCTTCTTCTGGGAAGGAACTTGGAAGTTTCTATAACGACCCGAGAGTACCCTGATGCCATATGTGTATGTTGTGACTAGGAGAAGGTAGTCCCTCCTTGAACATAACTAAACATGGTAATGATATGTATGTTCTTGATAGTATGATGATTAAATGATAAGACTAGTAGATGATCTATAAACCTCATGTTAGGGTGCAACTAGTATGAATTGCTTAATTGCCTCATGAGTGGAAATGTTGATCATGTCTATGTGTGCATTTGAAAGCCATTGCATAATGGACCTTATGATGATATAAAAGGGGTAAATATCATGTCATGCTCAGGATAAGGTAGTTCCTCCTATGAACATGAGAAAGGCCTATGTGGTTGATGCATTATGAGTCGGTGAATAAAGTTTCAACTTGCTGGTAGTGCATGAGTTGATTTGAAGTGCATGCTTAAATGATTTCTTATGATAAATTTGCATAACGTGCTTTAATGAGATAGTTGCATGTTGTGTTTCTTTGGTGTTTGAAATAAGAATGATGATTATGACATAATTTCCTTGTATGTGCAAATTTTTGTGAAAAATTCATTCTTAAGTTGTATTTTGAGTTTTCACAAAATTTATTTCTCCTTGTTGAAATTGCACCCATAGATGTTGTGTGATGTTGACTTTATGAGAGTTGTGATGAGCATGCTTGATGTTGTCTTGTTAAAGAAATGTCTTGTTGATTGCTTAATATATATGTTGATGCTCATTGAATATGGAGAAGGTAGTTACTCCTATACTTATGAGAAGTAAAGAGTTTTAAGCATAGTGATGATTTAGAGAAGGAAGTTCCTCCAATGAAATGGGAAATAATAAAGTTGATGCATAAGGAGTTAGTAGATGTGTTGCTACTTTCTTGAATTGCACAAAGTTGTTTTAAGCCTATTATGTGGAGTTGATGTTCCTCCTTAATGTGTGCTCTTATGTTGATGTTGTATGTTATGTATTTGTAACGACTCGGAAAATGATAGAGTGAAACTAGAGCCTCACATGTGAGTTTGGAGTCGAGAACTTAATGAAATGATTATATTTGAATTTGACCCAAAAGTTCTTAAAAATGTGCTTCGGAAGTTACCGGAAACTTGTTTAGCTGTATATAAAAAGATCCGTTTCGTTTTCGAAAATCCGACTTCATATTCTTCTTTAGGGGTCAAATTGAGTGGGAAATGGGTCTAACCCAAATTTTAGAGCAACCGTATCAAAATCCGAAATTTCCAAGTGAAGCCTTTTTCGAGGATCTACTTTGGAGGGTCATATCTCCTAGCACACAAATTATTTGGGTGGCCATAATATATCCATAGAAATCCCTTTGAGTTAGCTACCTAACGCACTTCGTTTCACCTCATTCGGAGTTCGGACGAAGAAGTTATGCCCATTTTCGTAAAGTCTGTCCGACGAAAACGCAAATTCCAGTAGCTAATCTTACTGTTCATTACTGTTCACCCGCCTGAAATTTTTTCTAAGTGTTGGACCATTTTTTTTAAAAGACTTATGTTATTCCTATATACCATTAGTTCATTCCCATCCCTAAAAACATTTCCCTCTCTACAATCCTCCATTTAAGAAAGTCAAGAACTTGGAGCTAGGGCTTGGTTTGAAGGTGGTGTCTTCATCAATTTTCGTGGGAGATCATAGCAAAGGTATGGTGGTCTTGATCCTTGTCTAATTTTCCATTCAAGGAGCCAAATCCAAAGTTATTTCAAAGTATGAAAAATCTAGGTTTTCACTCAATCTCATGGGTTCTTCCACCAAATGGTTTTAAAAGGTTTATAATGGTACTTTATGGTTATATTGTTGTTGTATTGACGATTTAAGATGAAAATACTCCATGAACCCATGATTTCTCTCTATTCCTAGTTTATGCCTTTATGAAGTGGGTTGCTAGATAATGAATGTATATGAATCAAATTTGTTTAAAGGTCTTTAGATTGTTGAAGTATGTCATTACCCATGCTTACTTTATGGTGTATTGTTGGGGTATTGGTATGTGAGGCTTATGGCCTTAAAGGCATAGTATGAGAAATTGAAGTGTTACCATGACATTATACGAATGAGAATTCAATGAAGATAATGTGATCATGTTATGAATGTAAAGGTGTTGTTGTAGGTTGTTCACTGGTTTGGCTGCATCATTACTACCCTATTTTTCATGTTCTTCGATTTCATTACATGCCTTCAAGGTGTTTGACAAAATGTCCAACTATGGAGAATTGATGAATCGATGCTTTAAAGTTTGAGTTATGAGATGTATGGAAATCCAGAAATGTGTTGATGACACTCATGAATGTTGATGATATAATATGAAGGATTCTTCAATATAAAGTATACCTTGAATTGGTAGGGCTTATGCATCATTTTCTTGTATAAATGATTATATTGTTGATTGTTGAATCCTTGGATCGGTAGGCTTATGGCACCCTTCCATATATGCTTATAATGAACCTTGGATCGGTAGGCTAATGGCACCCTTCCATTAATGATACGAAATGAATCTTGGATTCGGTAGGCCTATGGCACCTTTCCATAAAGGTTAATGATGAGTCTTGAATCGGTAGGCCCATGGCACCCTTTCAAGAGGAGTTAATGAGCTTTCCTAAATGTACCTTGAATCGGCAGGCTTATGGCACCCTTTCATGTGTTAAATAATGTACCTTGAATCGGTAGGCTTATGGCACCCTTTCATGTGTGATGATGTCAAAGTAGTGAACTATTCTATGGGAATGTAGGCTAAGCACCGAGCGGATTTGGTTAGATGGAAACTCCCCGACAGTTAGGCATGAGTTTCAATGATCGTCTACCTTATCCCATAAACTATGTGCCCGCATAGGAAGCTAGTGGATCCATTAAGCTATATATACCGGTCTTCCTTAGGCAAGTAGACCACCTCTTTTCGGTGTGGGGATTCATGACACCGGATTCCATGACAAGCTCTCATGGTCTATGTCGGTTAAACGCTTACTTCCCATCATGTGAGATTTCATTATGGTTTCTTGACAGGTTCTACAAAGTGTAGGTAGTAGTATGGGATGCTACCTATACATTGCACGAGTAGGCTTAGAGAGGGTCATAGTGAGTTTCTCTAAATCCTAATGACTGTGACATGAATGTACCCTAAATGAGGTTATTAAAGAATGTTGGCTCTTAAATGCTTAATATGTTATGCATGTTATACTTGGGTTATATTACGAGTTATTTTCTCTTGTCATGTCTTAATTAATGATATACCTCTTATGTATGAATATTGTGCAAAAGGTGAAAGAAAGGAATGATAAGTTACTTTAAGTGACCTAAATGTGGTGCCTTAGTATGGATGGTGGTATGGGACGCCATCCATACATTGCACGAGTATAGCATAAGGGTTTCTTGAGGTGAAGGTCCAAGGTAAAGGTTTTCATGTTGATATTGTTTAAAGGTGATATTATGACTTACTTGATGTTATGCTTGTCTTGTATGTCTTTTATGCTATTGTTCATGATATTTCAAAAAGGTGGCATAATGCATGGTCTCTAACTAAAATGTCCCCTTTAAAGCATGTTTTGCATGGTCATCATACTTAGTACATTTTTGTGTACTAACCCATATTCTTCATGTTTTTACTACAAGTGTAGGTAAAGGCAAGTGATCCCTCTTAGCTAGTTTGAAGTGTTGGATTGCTTTCCTCTAAGACTTGGTATGTCCTCATGGATTCGAGGACAAGACTTTTAAGTTCTTTTGTTCATGTAATAGACTTCTTTTGATTGTAAAGGGCCGTGCCCCTACTTATGTTTTGCGACTTGTGTCTAAGATGGCCATGTGAGACTTAGACTTCCGCTGTGTGTTTTTTAAAGTTGTTTTAAGAAGTTTAAATGTGTGGATGTAAATAAGTTTTTTTTTTTATTTCCGCACTATTTTCATTATTGAATGCAATGAATGACTATGTGGCTTGTATAAGACCCCTTCGGGGTCGAGTGCACGCCTTGTTACGACTTGGGGTGCTCCCCGGGTCGTGACAAACATGGTATCAGAGCATAAGATTTTGGAAATGTTTTTTTAGGATTGATGTCTCACATGCCACATCTAGTAGAGTCTTGTTCATCGGTGTGAGTCGCGACACATCTATGAGCGAGAGGCTATAGGATGCTAGAAGTTACACTTCTTTCATATTCTTAAAGTCGTGCCTTAGAGTGTGGTTCTATAAGTGTTCTTATCCTTATCCTTCTCTTGTGTTTATAGGATATGAATACAAGAGGGAGACCCGCAAGGAGAGTAGGAGAAGAGGATGTGAATGAGGAAGTTCCTCCCCAAGTTGTGCAAAATGGTCAAGGTGTGCAATGCAATCAAGTTCCTATAGGTGAGCAAGAGAATGAGGTTCCGGTGGTTCCCGGATATGACCAATGAAGAGATTAGGTCGGCTTTCTTAATCTTGGCCCGAGCCATGGCGGCTCAAGCGACTAGAGATATGGGGCCTAGGGTGAATGCTAATGAGGGTACTATGGCTTCTAAGTTAGAGAGACTTTGTGAGGATGAATCCTCCGGTGTTTCTAGGTTCTAAGGTGGGAGAGGATCCCCAAGAATTTTTGGATGAAGTGTATAAGGTAGTGAGTGCTATGGGGTGACTTCAAGAGAAAAGGCGGAGCTTGCCTCCTATCAATTGAAAGATGTTGCCCAAATTTGGTTCACTCAATGGAAGGCTAATAGGCCGGTGGGAGCGGATCCTATAGAATGGGAGGAGTTTAAGGAAGCTTTCCTTGGTAGGTACTTTCCCGTGAGATGAGGGAGTGTAAGGTTGAGGAGTTTATCAATCTTCGGCAAGGTAATATGAGTGTGCAAGAGTATTCCTTGAGGTTTACCCAATTGTCTAAGTATGCCCCATCTTTGGTGTCAAACCCTAGGGATGAGATGAGTAGGTTTGTGACCGGCGTATCCGACCTAGTCAAGGAAGAGTGCCATACGGCAATGCTCCATAATGACATGAACATTTCTAGGCTCATAGTGTATGCTCAATTCATTGAGGAGTCCAAACTTAAGAGGATGAATAGGAATGTGAAGAGGGGTAGATCCGATGAGCAAAGTCAACCTAGGTTCAAGAAGAGGGCTCAAGATCAAGATTTTCAAGTGCTCCTAAGGTTAACCAAGATAAAGGTGGTGGATCTCAATTTTCTAAACCTACTTGCACCACTTGTGGCAAGAGGCACTATGGGAAGTGCCTAGCCGGTACTAATGGATGCTATGGTTGTGGGAAGAATGATCACAAGGTGAAAGATTGTCCTACTTTTACGGCTAGAGGAAGGGAGGCAAAGCAAGCTTCTAAAGATGGAACGGTTCCTATTCCTCCAAATTATGGTCGTTTCTATGCTCTCAAGCTAGCAAGGACAAGGAAGCTAATCCGAATGAAGGCGCCGGTAAGTTTTAGTTCCTTATGGTCATGAATGTCTTGATGAGGTTTCTATGGTGTTGTTTTTCATGTTTGCCTTAATTGGGTTTTCTTCTAAGTGGGGGATGGTAGGTTGAATAGCAAGGTTGTTGAGAGTGTTGATATCATTATCTCATTCCTTCTATTCTTATTCAAGCTTGAGACCAAGAGTTCCTAGTAGCTTGTTTTATGTTTTGGAGTCTTGGGTGAAAATGAGTTTCCATGGTCTCCTTATGTTATGCATGTCCTATTTGAATTCTTGTTAAATGATAAAATGAGTTTTCATAAACGTGTTCCTCGTGTCGATGTGCATTTAGTTAAGTTGTCTATATGCTTCATGAGGATAAATGTTGAACATGCTTAAATGTTGCATGAGTTGATTTATTAGGCATGCTTAAATGTGTTCTTGAGAATATTGCATAATTGTACTTTTGTGAGAAAATTGCATAATGTGCCTAATAATTTTGGGATGAGTGTGATGTAAATTGGAGAAGGAAATTCATCCAATGAAATGAGAAATGGTAAAGCTTGATGCATAAGAAATTGGTAGATGTATTCCTAATTTCTTGAATTGCATGAACTTGTTTGAGTCTCATGGATGTGGAGTTGATGTTTCCTCCGATATTTATGTACTTGTATTGATGTTGTATGCATGTTGATGGTCAACGTATACCAGAGTTGTTCCCCCTTATGTGTTTAAAGTGTCATTCGAGGACGAATGTTCCTAAGTGGGGGATAATGTAACGACTCGGAAAATGATAGAGTGAAACTAGAGCCTCACATGTGAGTTTGGAGTCGAGAACTTAATGAAATGATTATATTTGAATTTGACCCAAAAGTTCTTAAAAATGTGCTTCGGAAGTTACCGGAAACTTGTTTAGCTGTATATAAAAGATCCGTTTCGTTTTTCAAAAATCCGACTTCATATTCTTGTTTAGGGGTCAAATTGAGTGGGAAATGGGTCTAACCCAAATTTTAGAGCAACCGTATCAAAATCCGAAATTTCCAAGTGAAGCCTTTTTCGAGGTCTACTTTGGAGGGTCATATCTCCTAGCACACAAATTATTTGGGTGGCCATAATATATCCATGGAAATCCCTTTGAGTTAGCTACCTAACGCACTTCGTTTCACCTCATTCGGAGTTCGGACGAAAGAAGTTATGCCCATTTTCGTAAAGTCTGTCCGACAAAAACGCAAATTCCGGTAGCTAATGTTCTTGTTCATTCTTGTTCATCCGCCTGAAATTTTTTCTAAGTGTTGGACCATTTTTTTAAAAGACTTATGTTATTCCTATATACCATTAGTTCATTCCCATCCCTAAAAACATTTCCCTCTCTACAATCCTCCATTTAAGAAAGTCAAGAACTTGGAGCTAGGGCTTGGTTTGAAGGTGGTGTCTTCATCAATTTTCGTGGGAGATCATAGCAAAGGTATGGTGGTCTTGATCCTTGTCTAATTTTCCATTCAAGGAGCCAAATCCAAAGTTATTTCAAAGTATGAAAAATCTAGGTTTTCACTCAATCTCATGGGTTCTCTTCCACCAAATGGTTTTAAAAGGTTTATAATGGTACTTTATGGTTATATTGTTGTTGTATTGACGATTTAAGATGAAAATACTCCATGAACCCATGATTTCTCTCTATTCCTAGTTTATGCCTTTATGAAGTGGGTTGCTAGATAATGAATGTATATGAATCAAATTTGTTTAAAGGTCTTTAGATTGTTGAAGTATGTCATTACCCATGCTTACTTTATGGTGTATTGTTGGGGTATTGGTATGTGAGGCTTATGGCCTTAAAGGCATAGTATGAGAAATTGAAGTGTTACCATGACATTATACGAATGAGAATTCAATGAAGATAATGTGATCATGTTATGAATGTAAAGGTGTTGTTGTAGGTTGTTCACCGGTTTGGCTGCATCATTACTACCCTATTTTTCATGTTCTTCGATTTCATTACATGCCTTCAAGGTGTTTGACAAAATGTCCAACTATGGAGAATTGATGAATCGATGCTTTAAAGTTTGAGTTATGAGATGTATGGAAATCCAGAAATGTGTTGATGACACTCATGAATGTTGATGATATAATATGAAGGATTCTTCAATATAAAGTATACCTTGAATTGGTAGGGCTTATGCATCATTTTCTTGTATAAATGATTATATTGTTGATTGTTGAATCCTTGGATCGGTAGGCTTATGGCACCCTTCCATATATGCTTATAATGAACCTTGGATCGGTAGGCTAATGGCACCCTTCCATTAATGATACGAAATGAATCTTGGATTCGGTAGGCCTATGGCACCTTTCCATAAAGGTTAATGATGAGTCTTGAATCGGTAGGCCCATGGCACCCTTTCAAGAGGAGTTAATGAGCTTTCCTAAATGTACCTTGAATCGGCGGAGCTTATGGCACCTTTCATGTGTTAAATAATGTACCTTGAATCGGTAGGCTTATGGCACCCTTTCATGTGTGATGATGTCAAAGTAGTGAACTATTCTATGGGAATGTAGGCTAAGCACCGGATTTGGTTAGATGGAAACTCCCCGACGTTAGGCATGAGTTTCAATGATCGTCTACCTTATCCCATAAACTATGTGCCCGCATAGGAAGCTAGTGGATCCATTAAGCTATATATACCGGTCTTCCTTAGGCAAGTAGACCACCTCTTTTGGTGTGGGGATTCATGACACCGGATTCCATGACAAGCTCATGGTCTATGTCGGTTAAACGCTTACTTCCCATCATGTGAGATTTCATTATGGTTTCTTGACAGGTTCTACAAAGTGTAGGTAGTAGTATGGGATGCTACCTATACATTGCACGTTGGCTTAGAGAGGGTCATAGTGAGTTTCTCTAAATCCTAATGACTGTGACATGAATGTACCCTAAATGAGGTTATTAAAGAATGTTGGCTCTTAAATGCTTAATATGTTATGCATGTTATACTTGGGTTATATTACGAGTTATTTTCTCTTGTCATGTCTTAATTAATGATATACCTCTTATGTATGAATATTGTGCAAAGGTGAAAGAAAGGAATGATAAGTTACTTTAAGTGACCTAAATGTGGTGCCTTAGTATGGATGGTGGTATGGGACGCCATCCATACATTGCACGAGTATAGCATAAGGGTTTCTTGAGGTGAAGGTCCAAGGTAAAGGTTTTCATGTTGATATTGTTTAAAGGTGATATTATGACTTACTTGATGTTATGCTTGTCTTGTATGTCTTTTATGCTATTGTTCATGATATTTCAAAAAGGTGGCATAATGCATGGTCTCTAACTAAAATGTCCCCTTTAAAGCATGTTTTGCATGGTCATCATACTTAGTACATTTTTGTGTACTAACCCATATTCTTCATGTTTTTACTACAAGTGTAGGTTCCGGCAAGTGATCCCTCTTAGCTAGTTTGAAGTGTTGGATTGCTTTCCTCTAAGACTTGGTATGTCCTCATGGATTCGAGGACAAGACTTTTAAGTTCTTTTGTTCATGTAATAGACTTCTTTTGATTGTAAAGGGCCGTGCCCCTACTTATGTTTTGCGACTTGTGTCTAAGATGGCCATGTGAGACTTAGACTTCCGTTTGTGTGTTTTTAAAGTTGTTTTAAGAAGTTTAAATGTGTGGATGTAAATAAGTTTTTTTTTTATTTCCGCACTATTTTCATTATTGAATGCAATGAATGACTATGTGGCTTGTATAAGACCCCTTCGGGGTCGAGTACGCCTTGTTACGACTTGGGGGTGCTCCCGGGTCGTGACAATATTGTGTGCTGCTAGTTGGGTCATTGAGTCCTCCGAAGTGTTTTAAGCGTCATTCGAGGATGAATGTTCCTAAGTGGGGGATATTATAACAACCCTCAAAATGAAGTAGGATAAAGTAGAGCCTCACATGAGTTTTATGCATTAATAACTTGTTAAGATAATGAAGAATAGCCTTTTTAGTCAGCTTTAAAGAGTTTGGAAGGAAAATGTCAAGGGACGACCAAGATGTTCTGAAAGTAATCTTTTACGTGTTGGTGTGTTCTAGTATGTTCATGTTTTTATGTGTTAGTTGGAGTCTAAAATCAGTGTAGGTGACCCTGTTGTCTTAATAAATGTTTTTAGGATCAAAACGTTCCGATACAGCTCCCCGGGGGCCACCCTAAGGGTCCCCGAGGAGGATCCCAACCTTGGTCAAGCAAGCTGCCAAGGCAGCTCAAAATTGTGCTTGGAGGGAGCATCTCCACGTCGCGGACTAGCTCCACCAAGGGCCAAATGTTTGGTACGCATCACGGACATGTCGCGAGCTCTACTGTCTCAAATTTAATTTCCAAAAAACTTGTGGGAACACCTCCGCGTTGCAAACTTGATTCCCGACGAAATATGCGAAAATAAAACTCAAGTTTGACTTATTTAAAAAGGTCCAACTAAGTGAGGGGTAGTTTGGGTACTTTGGGGAATTATTATAAATGGTTGTTCTACCTATTTTAGGGTATTTTAAGTTGGTTAAAACCCCAAAACCTAAAATTAGATCCCATTCTTCAAATTGACCCTTTCCTTTTAAAATATATTCTCTCAAAAACTCCATTGCAGACCTTGATGAATCTCAAGCTAGAAGATGGGTTTTCAACTGATTTCTTCTTCAATTTCATGGGTCTTCAATAATTAAGGTATGGTGACTCTTGATTCTTGAATAATCTCTCATTCAAGGAGTTCTATCAAAGAATTTCAAAAGTGATTCAAAGACCAAATTTCCCAATTTTCAATCTAAACATGGGTTCCTTGTCAAACAATTTTCTAAATCATTCTATTGATGTATTAATGTGGAATTAATGTTTTTAAGAGAATTTTCAAAGGAATTCTTGAAGAACCCATCATCCCCAAATTCTCAAAAATTGGCCTATGATGTGGGTCTTTGTGAATATGATCTCTATTGGTGGAATTATTTTTAGATTAGATTGTATTGATGTTTCCTATGATTGTCTATACTTATTCATGTTGAGTTGTTGGTATATTGATGAGTTGAAAATTATGGTCTTATGGGCAAAGTTGTGGGTTGATTCCTTTGTTTATAGAATTGTACATAGATTGTGTTTATGTTATTGAATTGCATTGTTGATTCCTTTTGCTACCTATGTCAATTGATTATGAATTTTTGAGGATTGATCCATCATGGCTTGGAGAATTGGTAAGTTGAACCAACTTCTAGTCTATAGTATGTGAATTGATGTTGTGAGGTTTGATCCACTTATGGTGAAGGTGTTCACTTCTTGTCTATCTATGCATGTTGAGATCAGGGCCTTGAAGGCAATAGATGTGAATTATGATGCATATGTTTATGAAGTTATGCTATGAAGGTAATGTATGAAATTCTCAATGCTAGCATGATGTTTAAAGTGTGTTGATGATGAAGAGTATAATGTGAATGATAATGTTAGGGATAAGGTGTGGTCTACATGATTGATTATGTTAAGTTCTATTGTGGAATGACCCCTACCTATACGACCCCTATATGAATGTTTGATCATATACATGTTAGGAGTACCTATTCAATGTTGAATATGTCCTTGTCTCCTATGATGAAGTGTGGGTGTGTGGTTTAGAATTCCTAAGGGCTTTATATGTGAATTGGTCATGAATTGGGGACATTGTGAATGTGTTGTGATCCCTTATATGCACCCTTACATCTTATTATGCATGCAAAGTGTATGATTAGCAAAGTCTGAATATGCATTGTATAAAGGTGTTTATGTGAAAGGCTTTCTCACATATGTACACATACACATGAAAGAATGAATAAGGTTTATGATAATCTAATGAAAGTGAGTCTCTTGAAAGGTGTCCTCAATTGTACTCTAAACTAGACTATGTTATGAATATAGTATGATTGTGTGAAAGGTTATTCTCACATAATGTATGTTCTATGATGGAAGATCATTCTCATCTTAGAAACCTTTGAGCTATATGATATGAGGAATTAAGTCCCTAAAGCCTATTTTATGAACTAATGTTAAATTAAGGCTTAAAGATGTTTAAAAAGGGAGTTGGAGCTTAGCACCAAGTAAACATGAAAAATGAGAGTGGGGGCTTAACGTTTAGCAAGTCCGGCTTCCCACAAGAGAACCTTCACGTTGAGCAAGTCTGGATTCCCAGCAAAGATTTTGTCTCATGAGATGGAAACCTCCACACTTAGTAAGTCAAGATTTTCTAGTAGCAATCTCCTTGTTCCATAACTATGTGCCCCCGTAGGTCTTAGATTAATGGATCCACTAGATAGCTATTATGTATGTAGGTCCTACTTTGGCAAGTAGTACACTCTCTTTTCGGAGTGGGAGTAGAACACTGGATTCCATGTAGCTCACATGGTCTATGTCGGTTATGGAAATGTCTCCTGAAAGATAAGAAATGAACTAAGATAAGAATATGAACTCTAGTCATGATTTCTTGAAGAGTTACTTAGTGTAGGTAGGACTATGGACCATACTTACGCATTGCACAAGTGTACTCTAAGGGAGGTTATGATTAGGCTCTTTATGTAATAAAGACTATGGTCATGTATGTTACTATGAAAGCATGTTAAGGTTGACTTTACTTATGTCAAGACATGAAGTATGATTATACATGTGAATTACACTTATGACTTCTTAATGGGTTTGCTTAGTATATGTGGGGGTAAGGGACTCCATGTGTACATTACACAAGTGAGCTTGTGAAGGGGTTGTGAGGGTGGTTTACCTATGATATGAACTAAATGGGTTATGACTAATGATAGTAAAGGAATGAGTCCTTATATGATGTTATGAAGTATGTTGGTCTTATGTCTAATGTTAAATGAAGATGTTATGACATGTTGAATATGATGTACCTAATCTATGGTGGCTTCCTAAGAACACATGGTGGGAGTAGTATTATGGGATGGTACTTGCAAATTGCACTAGTGTGACTTGGGGGTTGTCTTAGGTGGTGGTTCCTATGTGAAGTCTATGTCTTATGGTGTGCTTATGACTCTATGAATATATGTGGTTGGATTGATGAAGGCTATATGTAAGTTCACCCTTGGTAACCTTAAGGTGATACATTGCACCAAGTATTCCCTAAAGGTTGCTTGAGGAAAGGAGTTAAGATAAAGAGGAAGGTAATGTATTGTATGCACTGAATGTGCCTAAAATGTTATAAGTGGCTCTATGTGCTATTATGAATGGTTTCCATGTGTATGATGAGGTATGTGGTTTATATTGTTCCTATTGTGCTAAATGTTCTTCAAGTTTCTCTAAAAAGGCCTGATGCATGGTTTCCAACTAAATGTCCTTTTAAGAGCATGTTTTGCATGGTTATCGTACTTAGTGCATTCTTGTACTAACATCATTCTTCTTCATCTTTTACAGCAAGTGTAGGTGGTGGTGGCTAAAGGGCCTTTCCTAGAAGTTATGAGCTTGGCTTACTATTCCCAAGTTTTGGTGTGTCCTTAAAGATTCAAGGACCTTTATGTTAAAGAGTTTCTTAAGTTTTATGTACTAAATAGTAGTTTCTTTTGTATTGTAAGGGTTGTGTCCCTCTTGTGTTGTAGTCATGTTTTAAGATGGCTACCTTGAGACGTAGTACTCCAATTTTTGTATTAAAGGTTTAATGAGGTGACTTTTAAGTCTTGTGTATATTATGGAAAAGTTATAAATTTTCCGCTATTTTTCTATGATAAATGCTAAGGGCTTGTATAAGACCTTCGAAAGGTCGAATACGCCGGTAACGGCTAGGGGTGCTCCTGGGTCATTACAAACCAACTCCATAACAAAGTCTTGACGGATGTCCACAAAAACTTTCAGAAAAAATGACGTTGGAAATTTGGATCACCAAAAGATCCATGGACTATATTACAGGAAAATTGGCAAAATGGGGGGTTTACCTACTTCGGGGTTTGTTTGACCTTGAAAATGGGCCGATTTGCCCGTCGGGACTAACCAACTCAATAGTTAAGGTCTCAACGGACGTCCACAAAAAAATTCAACAAAAATAACGTCAAAAATCCGAATAACTATAGCGCACAAAAATGGGTAAAATAGGGGGTTTACCTTTTTCGGGGTACTTTTGACCTTCAAAATGGGTAGGATTGCCAATTGGGACCAACCAGCTCCATAGCTAAGGTCTTCATGGACGTCCACAAAAATTTTCAGGAAAAATGATGGTTGAAATTCAGATCACTATAGAACACGAAAATTGGTAAAGCGGGGGGTTTACGTGTTTCGGGGGTCTTTTGACATTCAAAATAGGTCGATTTACCCGTCGGGACCAACCGACTCCATAAATAAGTTCTTGAAGGACGTCCACAAAAACTTTTAGCCAAAATGACATCAAAAATCTGGATCACCAAAATATTCATGGACTATAGCACACGAAAGTCGACAAAATAGGGGTTTACCCATTCTGGGGTTCATTTGACTTTAAAAATGGGCCGGTTTGCATGTCAGGACCAACCAACTTTATACCTAAGGTCTTGACGGATGTCCACAAAAAAGTTTAGCAAAAATGACATCGAAAATTAGGATCACCAAAAAATCTATGGACTATAGCACACGAAAATCAACAAAACGGGAGGTTTACCCTCTTCGAGGATTGTTTGACCTTGAAAATGGGTCAATTTTCCCGTAGGAACCAATCGGCTCCATAGCTAAGGTCTTGATGGACCTCTACAAAAATTTTTGACAAAAATGACGTTGGAAATCCGGATCACCAAAAGATCCATGGACTATGCACATGAAAATTGGCAAAGCAGGGGGTTTACCCGATTCAGGGTTCATTTGACATAGAAAATGTCCAGTTTACTCATCGGGAACAATCAGATCCATAGCTATGGTCTTGACGGACGTCCACGAAAAAATTTGGCAAAAACGATGTCAAAAATATGGATTACCAAAAGATTCATGGACTATAGCACACAAATATCGGCAAAACGGGGGGTTTACACGCTACAGGGATCATTTGACCATGAAAATGAGTCGTTTTGCCCATCTAGACCAACCGGCTCCATATCTAAGGTCTGGATGGACATCCACTAAATATTTATGAAAAAATGACATCACAAATTCGAATCACCAAAAGATACATGGACTATAGCACACAAAAATCGCCAAAACAGGGGGTTTACCCACTTCGGGGCCCATTTGACCTTGAAAATGGGTTGTTTTACCCATCAGGACCAATCGGTTCCATAGCTAAGGTCTTGACGGATGTCCGTGAAAACTTTAGGTAGAAATGACGTTGGAAATCTGGATCTGCTAAAGATCCATAGACTATATGGCACACGAAAATCGGCAAAACGAGGGGTTTACCTGCTCTTATGTTCGTTTGACTTTGAAAATGGGCCGGTTTGCCCGTCGAGACCAACCAACTCCACAGTTAAGGTCTTGACGGATGTCCATGAAAATGTTTGGCAAAAATGACGTCGGAAATCTGGATCACAAAAAGATTCATGGACTATAGCACACGAAAATTTGCAAAACAGGGGGTTTACCCTATTCGGGGATCGTTTGACATAGAAAATGGCTGGCTTACCCATTGGGAACAATTGTATTCATAGCTAAGGTCTTGAAGAACATCCACGAAAAAATTTAGCAAAAAAAATGTTGGAAAGCTGGATTACTAAAAGATCTATGGACTATAGCACACAAAAATTGGCAAAACTTGGGTTTGCATGTTCCGAGGATCATTTAATCATGAAAATAAGCCAATTTACCCATCTGGACAAACTGAATCCATAGCTAAGGTCTTCACGAATGCCCATGAAATATTTTGGCAAAAATGACATAGGAAATCTGGATCACCAAAAGATCCATGGACTATAGCACACGAAAATTGGCAAAATAAGGGGGTTTCCCTGCTGCGGGGTTCGTTTGACCTTAAAAATAGGCCGGTTTGCCCGTCAAGACCAACCAACTCCATAACTAAGGTCTTGATAGACGTCCACAAAATTTTTTTGCAAAAATGACTTCGAAAATCTGGATCACCAAAAGATCAATGGACTATAGCACACAAAAATTGGCAAACTGGGGATTTCCCCGCTCTGGGGATCATTTGACCATGGAAATGGGTAGGTATCCCCGTCTGGACCAACCGACTCTATAGCTAAGGTTTAGACGGACATCCAAAAAAAATTCAGTAAAAATGACAACGGAAATCTGAATCACCAAAAGATCAATGGACTATAGCACATGAAAATCGGCACACCGGGAGATTTACCCTCTCTGGGGATCATTTGACCATGAAAAAGTGATGATTTACCCGTCTGGACAAATCGTCTCCATAGATAAGGTCTTGACAGACGTCCATAAATATTTTTGGCAAAATTAACGTCAAAAATGTGGATCACCAAATGATCCATGGATTGTAGCACACGAAAATCAATAAAATGAGGGGTTTACCCACTCCGAGGATTGTTTGACCTTGACAATAGGATGATTTTCCCATCAGGACCAACCGACTCCATAGATAAGGTCTTCACAGACGTCCATGAATAATTTCAGCAAAAATGACATAGGAAATCTAGATCACCATAAGATTCATGGACTATAGCACATGAAAATTGGTAAAATGGGGGGTTTACCCACCCTGGGGATTGTTTGACCCTTAAATTAGGATATTTTTCCCATCAGGACCAACTAGCTCCATAGCTTAGGTCTTAAAGAATGTCCACAAATGGGGGGTTTACCCACCTCGGGGGCCATTTGACCATGAAACTAAGCCGATTTACCCGTCTGGACCAACCGACTCCATAGATATGGTCTTCATAGACGTCCATGAAATATTTTGACAAAAATGACATAGGAAATCCAGATCACCAAAAGATCCATGGACTATAGCATACGAATATCGATAAAATAGGGGGTTTACCCACTCCACTATTCGTTTGACCTTGAAAATGGGGCGGTTTGCCTATCGGGACCAACCAGCTCCATAGCTAAGGTCTTGACATTAAATGTCCATGAAAAATTTTGGCAAAAATAATGTCGGAAATCCAGATCACCAAAAGATCCATGGACTATAGCACACAAAAATTGGCAAAATGAGGGGTTTACCCGCTTCGGGGATTGTTTGACCTTGAAAATAGTTGGTTTACCCGTCGGGAGCAATCGGCTCCATAACTAAGATCTTGACGGACGTCCATGAAAAGTTTTGGCCAAAATGACATCAGAAATCAGGATTAACAAAAGATCCATGAACTATAAAGGATATGAAAATTGGCAAAACAAGGGGTTTACACACTCCTGGGCTCGTTTGACCTTGAAAATGGGCCAATTTCCCCATCTGGATTAAGCTGCTCCATAACTAAGGTCTTGACGGACGTCCACAAAATATTTTGGCAAAAACGACGTCGAAAATCCGTATCGCCAAACATCCATGGACTATAGCATACAAAAATTGGCAAAATGGGAATTTACCCGCTCCAGAGATCGTTTAACCTTGAAAATTGGCCTTTTTGTCCGTCGGGACCAACCGACTCCATATAAAAGGTCTTGATGGACGTCCCGAATTTTTTTTAGCAAAAATGCATCATAAATCAAGATCACCAAAAGATACATGGACTATAGCACACAAAAATCAGCAAAATGGGAGATTTCCCCACTTTGTGGCTCATTTGACCAAGACAATAGGCCGGTTTTCTCATCGGGACCAACTGGCACAATAGCTATAGTCTTGACGGAGGTCAACAAAAAATTTTGGCAAAAATGACGTCCAAAATCCGGATCACCAAAATATTCATAGATTATAGCACACGAAAATCGGCAAAACGGGGGGTTTACGCGCTTCGGGGCTCGTTTGACCTTAAAAATGGGTCGGTTTTTCCATCGGGACCAAACGTCTACATAGCTAAGGTCTTGACAGACATCCACAAAAAATTATAGTAAAAATGACGTCAAAAATCTGGATCCCCAAAAGATCCATTGACAATAGCACAAGAAAATTTGCAAAATAAAGGGGTTTACCTGCTCCCGGGCTCGTTTGACCTTGAAAATGGGCTGGTTTGCCCAACAAAAGCAATCGTATCTATACCTAAGGTCTTGACAGATGTCCACACAAAAATTTGGTAAAAATGACATCATAAATCTGGATCACTAAAAGATTAATGGACTATAGCACACGAAAATCAGCAAAACAGGGGGTTTACCCGCTCCGAGGCATGTTTGTTCTTCAAAACGGGCTGGCTTGCCCATCGATAGTAACCGGCTCCATACCTAAGGTCTTCATGGACATCCAAGTAATATTTCGGCAAAAATGACATCGAAAATCCAGATCACCAAAAGATACATGGACTATAGCATATAAAAATTAGCAAAATAGGGGGTTTACTTGCTGCGGGGTTTGTTTGACATTGAAAAAGGGTCATTTTTCTCATTGGGACCAACCAACTCCATAGCTAAGGTCTTGAAGGATGTCCACAAAATATTTCTGCAAAAATGACGTCGAAATCTGGATCACCAAAAGATCCATGGACTATAGTACACGAAAATGGGTAAATCGGGGGGTTTACTAGCTCCGGGGATCATTTGACCATGGAAATGGGTAGGTTTGCCTGTCTGGACTAATTGACTCCATAACTAAGGTCTTGATGGACGTTCATGAAATTTTTTGGCAAAAATGATGTCGGAAATCCGGATCACCAAAAGATCCATGGACTATAGCACACGAAAATCAGCAAAATGGGTGTTTAGCCCACACCGGGGTTCATTTGACCTTGAAAATGGGCCGATTTGGCCGTCGGGACCAACCGGCTCCATAGCTAAGGTCTTGACAGACGTCCATGAAATTTTTTGGCAAAAGTGACGTCGGAAATACTGATCATCAAACTATCCATGGACTATACCACACAAAAATTGGTAAAACGAGGGGTTTACCCACTCCAGGACTACTTTGACCTTGAAAATGGGCTGGTTTACCTGTCGAGACCAATCGTCTCCATAGCTAAAGTCTTGATGGACATCCACGAAAATTTTTGGCAAAAATGACATCAAAAATTTGGATGACCAAAAGATTCATGGACTAGCACACAAAAATTGGCAAAAGGGGGGGTTTAACAGCTCGGGGGATCATTTGACCTTGAAAATGGGTTGGTTTACCCATTGGGACCAACTGACTCCAAAACTAAGGTCTTAGCCTACGTTCATAAAAAAATTTGGCAAAAAAGACATCGTAAATTCGAATCACCAAAAGAATCATGGACTATAGCACAGGAAAATTGGCAAAACGAGGGGTTTGACTACTTCGGGGAACGTTTGACCTTGAAAATGGACCAATTTGCAAGTAGAGACCAACCAGCTCCATAACAAAGTCTTGACGGATGTCCACGAAAACTTTTACCAAAAATGACATCGGAAATTTGGATCACCAAAAGATCCATGGACTATAGCACAGGAAAATTGGCAAAATGGGGGATTTACCTGCTCTGGGGTTCGTTTGACCTTGAAAATGGGCCAGTTTGCCCGTCGGTACTAACAGCTCAATAGCTAAGGTCTTGACGGATGTCCACAAAATTTTTTAGTAAAAATGCCGTCTGAAATCCGAATCACTATAGCACACTAAAATCGGTAAAATGGGGGGTTTACCAGCTTCGGGGGACTTTTGACCTTCAAAATGGGCCGGTTTGCTAATCGGGACCAACCAGCTCCATGGCTAAGGTCTAGACGGACATCCACGAAAAATTTAAGAAAAAATGATGGCAGAAATCCGAATCACTATAGCACACAAAAATTGGTAAAGCGGGAGGTTTACGTGTTTCAGGGGTCTTTTGACATTCAAAATGCAGCGGTTTACCTATAACACCTTGGAAATTCTATGACTTAACTTAGAGCCTCACCTTATGAATAATGACTTAAAAATAGTTAAAATGATGTTTATAAATGTAATTGACTTGGTTTGGAAGAGTAAAAGTCTAACCGTCAAGAAACGACCACGACGTCCGGAAACTAGAGAAAAATGTGTTCTAGTGTGCCCTTAGGTTTTGAGCAAGTTTGGGAGTGTCGTATGATGGTATAATCTGGTGAAAAGGTTTAAAATAGGTAAATATATGTTCCCAACCTTAGCCAAGCAAGTTGCCAAGGCAGCTTGCAAATTGCACTTGGAAGGAATAGGGGTGTGTCACGTACTTGCTCCCCCAAGGAGAAAAAAGTCAGTTCATGACGTGGTTGTGTCACGGACTCTACTGTCTCGAAATTTAATTCCAAATATCTTCAGGGAACAGCTCCGCGTCGCAGACTTGTTCTGCGACGAAAATGCAGAAATTCAGAAATCTAGTTTTTACTTCATTAAAGAGTCCATTTAAGTGAGGGGTATTTAGGGTACTTTAGGGGACGTATATATAATGATTTTTAAGTTAATTTACCTCACTTTTATCACTCAAACACAAAACCTCAAAGATCTAAACCTAAAGTTCCTCCTTCTCTCTACTCTATCTCTCTCTTCTCAAGAACTCCATTGAAGAAAATTGGAACTTCAAGAAGAAGACCAACTCTCCAAGGTTTCAACTCAGATTTCCATGGTTAATTCATCTATAAGGTATGGTTTCTTATCACTCTTGGGATTCCTTTCCCTAAGAGGCCCCTTCAAGATGAATTTCAAAATCTCCAAATTTCTAGGTTTCAATCCAAAGACGTGGGTATTCTTTCTAAAGTGAAATTGATGTTTTAAACTGACTTTGATTGATGTTATATGAACAATTATGGATGAATTTATGTTTTATTGGTGGTTTCTTGAAGAATTCCCCATGAGACCTATGTTTCTCCTTCCTTTCCTAATTCTAACCCTAGTTTGTGTTGGATATTGATTGAAGGCTATGAATTGAATGTGATGTTATGTAATTCATGTTTGTATGATGATTCTACCCTAGGTTATGTATAATTTCGATGAAATTAGGGTTGAGTCTTTGAATGAAGTGTTGAAGACTATGAAGGGAATTTGTCAATTGCTTATATTGATGTTAATTATGTTATTACTTCATTAATTAACTTGTATTATGTATTGGTTATGAATTGCTTGGTAATTAATGTATGGATGTCCCACGAAGGGAAAGAAGGTATGAGGGTTGCTTCTTCTTTGAACTCAAGTATGAAAGGTGAATTACTTAGACTGTAATGATGCTACAACTAATGTGTTATTGTGGTGTTGATGACCTAGTTTCTTCATCCTTAACCCTCTACACTTGAATTAGCTATGCAGTATGTATGTATATTATGGTATGATTTCTATATGATTGAAAGGTAGTTCTCATAATTGTAGTGTAATGTAAAGTGAAAGGTTTACTCACTTGCTAAGTGTCTCTAGAGTGAAAGGATTGTTACTCACTTATGAACACATATGAGCTATTATGGTAAGATGTCTACATAAGGGTCTATTAAAAGCTAATGTGAACTTATGTGATGACTAAATATGATTACAAAAGGGAATCAAATGCTTAGCACCAAAAGGGCTTGTAAATGAGATGGGGGTCTCACGTTTAGTAAGTTCGGCTCCCCACATAGGTTTCCTCATGTTTAGCAAGTCCAGATTACCTACAATATGTGTTGTCTCAGGAGATGGAAATCCCTACGTTTAGTAAGTTAGGGTTTCGAGAAGCAATCTCCTTGACCCTTAACTATGTGCCCACATAAGACTCTAGCTTAGTGGATTCACCTAGATAGCTGTGTACAAATGGTTACACTTTGCGCAAGTGTTAACCCTCTCTTTTTGGTGTGGGAGTAGAACACCGGATTCCATGTAGCTCTCATGGTCTATGTCAGTTATTACAATATTTCCCTAATGTAAAAGTAAATGAAGGTATGAAAGGTGTGAATTCTTACTAGGGCTTTCTTAAGGGTTTCTGCATAGTGTAATGGAGGGTATGGGACTTCTCTTGCACATTGCACTTGTGGGATCCTAAGTGATGGTTGTAGTAGTGTTCTCATATGATTATGATTATTATAACTTATGTATGTTGAAACTATGTTATGTATGACCATAATGAATGTGGTAAGTTACGATGAAATATGATCTTATGAATGTATGCATGAAGTAGGTTGCTTAATGTGATACTTGGCTTTGAATAGGGTTATGGGGTTCTATTCTTTGCATTGCACTAGTATTACTTGGGTTGTGTACATGTTGAGATGATATTATGTTGGGTTGGACTATGATGCTTAATTTGTGTGCATATTGAATTTACTTAGTAAAAAGCATGTTTTGAATAAAATGTCCTTTTATATATGTTTGAATGGTTTTTATGCATAGTAGCCATACTTAGTACGTGTGTTATACTAACCCATATTTTCTCCCTTTTCCCAAACATTTAGGTTCGGGCCGTTGAGGATTCAAGCTTACTTCTCAAGACACTTGGAGTTGCTTCCCCACGTTGGTGAGTCCTCAAGTCCGAGGACATGACCCTATAATCTAGCTTCTATGTTTAGTTCTTTGCTTATGTTGAAAGACATTGTTGTACTTCTTATTTTCAAGACTTCTTATTGATGTAAGGGCTAAGTCCCATTTTTGATACTTCTATGTCTAGATTGTGCATTATGACGGAGTTAGATTCTATTTTTCATTTATGAAGTGAAGTTGAACTTCCAAAGTAAAAGGTATAAATTTTCCGTGATTTTATTCTGTGATGCATGTTATGACGAATGCTAAGGGCTTGTATAAGACCTCTTCGAGGTCAAATACGTCGGTAACGACTAGGGGGTGCTCTCGGGTTGTTACATTGCCAGTCGGGACCAATCGGCTACATAGATAAGTTGTTGAAGGATGTCCACGAAAACTTTTGCCTAAAATTACGTCAGAAATCTGGATCACCAAAATATCCATGGACTATAGCACACGAAAGTCGACAAAATGGGGGGTTTACCTGTTCTGGGGTTCACTTGACTTTGAAAATGGGCCAGTTTACCCATCGGGACCACCCAACTTTATACCTAAGGTGTTGATGGACGTCCACAAAAAGGTTTAGCAAAAATGACGTCGGAAATTCGGATCACCAAAAGATCCATGGACTATAGCACACAAAAATTAACAAAACAGGAGGTTTACCCATTTCAAGGTTTGTTTGACCTTTAAAATGGGTCGATTTTCTCGTCGGAAGCAACCGGCTCCGTAACTAAGGTCTTGATGGACGTCCATAAAAACTTTTGGCAAAATGATGTCGGAAATCCGTATCACCAAAAGATTCATGGACTATGCACACAAAAATTGGCAAATAAGGGGTTTACCCAATTCGTGTTCGTTTGACATAGAAAATGGCCAGTTTACCCGTCGAGAGCAATCAGATCAAAAGCTATGGTTTTCACCGACGTCCACACAAAAAATTGGCAAAAAAATCTCAAAAAATTGGATTACCAAAAGATCCATGGACTATAGCACACGAAAATCTGCAAAACTGGGGGTTTACATGTTCCGGGGATCATTTGACCATGAAAATAAATCGGTTTACCCGTCTGGACCAACTGGCTCCATAGCTAAGGTCTTCAAGGACGTCCATGAAATATTTTAGAAAAAATGGCGAATGAAATCCGGATCACCAAAAGATTTATGGACTATAGCACACAAAAATTGACAAAACGGGGGATTTACCTACTGCGGGGTTCGTTTGACCTTGAAAATGGGCCTATTTGCCCGTCGAGACCAACCAGCGCCATAGCTAAGGTCTTGATGACGTCCACAAAAATTTTTTGCAAAAATGATGTTGGAAATCTGGATCACCAAAAGATCAATGGACTATAGCACACGAAAATTGGCAAACTAGGGAGTTTACTCACCCCGGGGATCATTTGACCATGAAAATGGACCGGTATCCCCGTCTGGACCAATCGACTCCATAACTAAGGTCTAGACAGATGTCCACAAAAATTTCATCAAAAATGATGTCAAAAATTTGGCACACCAAAAGATCGATGTACTATAGCACACGAAAATTGACACATCGGGGGGTTTACCCGCTCCGGAGATCATTTGACCATGAAAAAAGAATGGTTTATCCGTCCGGACCAATCGAATCCATAGCTAAGGTCTTGATGAACGTCCATGAAAACTTTTGGCAAAAATGACGTCGAAAATCTAGATCACCAAAAGATCCATGGACTATAACAAATGAAAATTGACAAAATTAGGGGTTTACCTGTTCTGGGGCTTGTTTGACATTGACAATAGGCCGATTTTCTCGTCGGGACCAATCGACTCTATAACTAAGCTCTTAACAGACGTCCATGAATAATTATAGTAAAAATGACATTGGAAATCTAGATCACCATAACAACCATGGACTATAGCACAAGAAAATCGGCAAAACGCAGGGTTTACCCGCTTTGGGGATAATTTGACCTTGAAAATAGGCCGGTTTGCCCGTTGGGACCAACCAGCATAAAAACTAAGGTCTTGACTTATGTCCATAAAAATTTTGGCAAAAATGACGTCGAAAATCCAGATCACCAAAAGATCCATGGACTATAGCACATGAAAATTGGCAAAACAAGGGGTTTAACTGCTCCAGGGAATGTTTGACTTTGAAATGGACCAATTTGCGAGTCGGGACCAACCAGCTGCATCACAAGGTCTTGACGGATGTCCACAAAAACTTTCAGCAAAAATGACATCAGAAATTTGGATCACCAAAAGATCCATGGACTATAGCACAGGAAAATTTGCAAAATGGGGGGTTTACCTGTTCTGAGGTACTTTGACCTTGAAAATAGGCTGGTTTACCCATCGGGACTAACTAGTTTAATAGCTAAGGTCTCGACGGACGTCCACAAAAAACTTAAGCAAAAATGACGTCAGAAATCCAGATCATCAAAAGATCCATGGACTATAGCACACAAAAATCAATAAACGGGAGGTTTACCCGCTTCGGGGCTTGTTTGACCTAGAAAATGGGTTAGTTTTCTGGTCGAAACCAATCGGCTCCATAGCTAAGGTCTTGACAGACGTCCACAAAATTTTTTGGCAAAATGACATCAAAAATTCTGATCACCAAATGATCCATGGACTATGCACAAGAAAATTGGCAAAACAGGGGGTTCGTTTGACATAGAAAATGGCTAGTTTACCCGTCGGGACCAACCGAATCCATAGCTATGGTCTTGACGGACGTCCATGAAAAAATTTGGCAAAAAAGATGTCAAAAATCCAGATTACCAAAAGATCCATGGACTATAGCACACGAAAATTGGCAAAACGGGGGGTTTACCCACTTCGCGGATCATTTGACCATGAAAATGAGCCGATTTACCCATCTGGACCAACAAACTCCATATCTAAGGTCTTAATGGATGTCCACTAAATATTTTGGCAAAAATGACATCGTAAATTCGGATCACTAAAAGATCCATGGACTATAGCACACAAAAAATGGCAAAACAAGGGGTTTATCCACTTCGGGGCCCATTTAACCTTGAAAATGGGCAATTTTACCCGTCGGGACCAATCGGCTCCATAGCTAAGGTCTTGACGGACTTCTGTGAAAACTTTTGGCAAAAATGACGTCAAAAATCTAGATTTGCTAAAGATACATATATTATATGGCACATGAAAATCGACAAAACGAGAGGTTTACCCGCTCCTGTGTTCATTTGACCTTGAAAATGGGCTGGTTTGCCTATCGGGACTAGCCAGCTCCATAACTAAGGTTTTGAAGGATGTCATGAAATTTTTGGCAAAAATGACGTCAGAAATCTGGATCACCAAAAGATCCACGAATATAGCACACGAAAATTGGCAAAACAAAGGGTTTACCCAAACTGGGGATCGTTTGACATAGAAAATGGCTTGTTTACCCATCGGGAACAACCATATTCATAGCTAAGGTCTTGATGAACGTCCACAAAAAAATTTGGCAAAAACGACATCAAAAATCTGGATTACCAAAAGATCCATGGACTATAGCACACGAAAATCGACAAAACAGGGGGTTTACCCATTTCGAGGCTCATTTGACCATGAAAATAAGCCAGTTTATCCATCTGGACAAACTGACTCCATAGCTAAGGTCTTCATGGAATTCCATGAAATATTTTGGCAAAAATAAGGTAGGAAATCTGGATCACCAAAAGATTCATGGACTATAGCACACGAAAACCGGCAAAATGGGGGTTTACCTGTTGCGGGGTTCGTTTGACCTTGGAAATGGGCTAGTTTGCCCATCGGGACCAACCAGATCCATATCTAAGGTCTTGATGGACATCCACAAGAAATTTCTGCAAAAATGACGTCAGAAATCTAGATCACCAAAAGATCAATGGACTATAGCACACAAAAATTGGCAAACTGGGTGGTTTACCCACTCCGGGGATCATTTGACCATTAAAATGGGTCGGTATCCCGTCTGGACCAACCGACTCCATAGTGAAGGTCTAGACGGACATCCAAAAAAAAGTTTGGCAAAAATGACTGTCACGACCGGAGAGCACCCCCTAGTCGTAACACAGCGTATTAGACCTCGAAGAGGTCTTATACAAGCCATTAACATATCATGAGCATTAAAGCATATGAAAATAGCAGATAATTTAAATACTTTTCTTTACAATCGAAGACTTTATAAAAGAAGAGAAACTATGACACTATGTCTCAAACCATCTATAACATTAGACTTGAATCTCTTTTAATACAAACTTAGGGACACAGCCCTTACATAAATCTAAAAACATAAAGTAAAAACATAAGTGGAGAAGGTGGGTTTGTCCTCAAAACTATGAGGACTCCCTAAGTCTTCATTCCCAAGCTCCTTAGAAACCTATCTTCCAAGTACAAGACACCACATCTCCAAACCCTACACTTTGTAGAAAATGTAGAAGAAAGGGTTAGCACAAAACGTACTAAGTATGGAAGCCATGCATAAAAACCATTAAAAGATGCTTAAAAGGGACATTTAGTTGAAACCATGCTTTATGCACTTTTGAACATCATCTTGAAAGAGTTGAAGAATCATAACTCATAAACAACTCACATATAGTTCATCAAAGCACAAAGGGTAATAAACATCACCATAGGCATAGTCTCTAATCATAGTCATAGTGCACATATCATCTATTACAAGACACACCACTCATGCATAGTCAATATCAAGCCAATAACATCATAATAGAACAACAATATAAGTAACCCTAAGTTCTACTTGTGCAATGCATAGATAGGGTCCATAGTCCTATCTACACTAAGTGTAACCTTTAGGCCACCATGACCATACTTAACATAAGTTCATACCAACACAAGCCAATATCACATCCATACTCATTTTTTAGTAAAGCCACTACTTTAGTAACCCCCAGGGAACACTTGTGCAATGTGTGATTAGCATCCCATAATACTAACCTCACTAAGCACTCCTATAGGGCTACCTTAGTCATGCACTTTATCCTTTAGACCTCATTATAAACAATAGTCATAAGTAGAGAACCAATCATGTGTACCATTTGAATATAAATACAAGTCACTCATAGCAACCATTCATTCAATATACATACATGCATCCATGTCATAACAATATGTAAAGGAACAATCTACCATATCCTACGAAGTCTACTAGTGCAATGTATGAGTGAAGTCCCATACCCTCACTCCTACTTAGCAAACTTACCAAGAAGTTATAAAGTAGTTCATGCTCCATTCATTATCTTATTATTTAGGGAAAAATAACCTTAACTGACATAGACCATGTGAGCTACATTGAATCCGGTGTTCTACTCCCACACCAAAAAGAAAGTGTTCCACTTGCCAAGGTAGAACTAACATAATAGCTATCTAGGTGGATCCACTAGCTAATATCTATGTGGGCAAACATAGTTATGGAACAAGGAGATTGCTACTAGAAACTCGGACTTGCTAAACGTAAAAAGAACCCATATAGGAAGCTGGACTTGCTAAACGTAAAAGCTTCCATCTCATATTCATTTCACTCGGTGCTAAGCACCATTCCCTTTAAGTAACATTCAACCTTTACTTAAGTTTATAGTTCATAGGGGAGTGCCCTTAGGCCATTCATCTACACTTATATCATATTAGCTCACGGGCTCATTAGGTGAGAAAACCTTTCATCCTAAGAGTCAAGAACATGTGAGAATGTTCATTCATTTCATATTCATATAGTGTTTATGAGAATTACCTTTTATTCAACATATCAACACTACCATAATCATAACATAACATTCATACTCACATCCTAGCATACCTAGGCATATCTTCATGGTCATGTACATTTCATGCATAATAGTATGTAAAGGTTCATATGAGAATTAGCCTTTCAATTGACACCATAGACATATCATATTCATGTTTATGCATGGAGTGTGTGCGTGCATGATTGTCCTCACAATGGCACAACAACATCAACATCATAGCCACCTCCCTTGTCAAGGGAGTCATAACATATACATAGTATCCCAACTCATGCACAATTCACATATATTGATTGCATTTAAGGATCCTATACCACACACCCAACCTTCATCATAATAGATACAGATACATTCATCATTCAACTAGGTCATTCATAGCATGTATAAGATCATACATTCATATAAGGGTTTATGTGGGTAGGGTCCTTCCACAATAGAACCTCATACAATTCAACACATAGACCATACCATGCTCATAACATCTCATTCATATTCATAACATATCATACTTAGTCATATCTTGGGTTATAGGGAAGAGGAACCTTGTCTCAACACTACAATTCATACTAACAAGTAAGAACCTCCACCATAAGTGGATATATAATAAGTAAACATCTCCCCCACAAGTGGATCAACAATTCAATAGAAGGCTACTTACCAATTGAAAACCTTTATTTATAGCCATCAAAGCTTTCTTCAAGATTCAACCCTATTTTCTTGATATTCATACATCATATAGGATAACATCACAATTAAATACTTAATTACATGAAAAGATACTAGATTATTAGCCTTCATTCATCATTCAAGACATACTAGGGTTTAGATTTGAGAAAGAAGTGAAACCATAGGTCTTGTGGGAATTTGTTCAAAAACCATAACAATTACATGAATTCATCCAAAAACATTCATATATAATCATAATTAACCATTATAGATCAATGGAATTGATTTTAGAAAATGGCCCACGAATTTGATTAAAAACCTAAAAATTGGGGATCTTTGAAAACTTAGTTGAAAGGGCTTCTTGGTGATAGCTAACCAAGAATAAAGGACTCCCATTCCTTAGGTGTAGATTCCCATCAAAACGCCATGAGAAAGACTCCATCTTCAAACCCTAGTTGATCTCTTTCTTTGTTTTTCAATGGAGGAACTTCTAGAGAGAGAAAGATTTGAGAGGGAGGGAATTGGGTTTGATTTAGGTCTTTAAGTTATAATGGGTCAATGACTTAGTTTAGGGTCTTATTAACTATTTATAGGAGGTTATTTAACCACTTAACCGACCCCCTAAGCCCTTAATTAATCAACTAACTTAATTCCCAAACCCCCAACTTAAAGCTAAAAGTCATAAAAATGGCAGCATCTAAGGACCCTAACCTACGGACCGTCGTTTGATCTATCGTCCGTAGTTTGGGTCCATTGATTGGACCTGGGACTGACAGTGCTTCACTATTTTGGCCATAACTTTTTACTCCGAGATCAGAATTGGGAAAACTCAGTGGCATTTGAAAGAGGACTCAGAGACCTTTCATTGGATAGTTCACGACCCACCTAATTCGTTTTGAGCTATGAGATATTACAATTTAAAGTTAACCCTCACACCTAACTTAAAACTAAAAACTATTTTTAGGGGACTTGTTTTGAAGGCTTAGTTTAGGGGGTCTATTAACTACTTATAGTAGGTTAATTAACTAACTAACCAACCTCCCTTAACCCCTTCATTAAATAACTAACTAAAACTAAGACCCCTAACTTAAAATTCAAAACTAAAATTGGGCAGCACCTATGAACCTCCACCTACGGACCGTAGGTGGAGTTACAGGCCGTCTTGTACAGATCGTCGTTTGGTACTGGGGGCACCCTTTTGGGGAGCTAAGCTCCCCCAAGCTAAGTCCCAACCCACGACCCTGACTTACGGTTCGTAGACCAGTCTACGGGCCATAGTTTGGGGTTTGATCAATGTTGCTGCTTTGATAGTTTTTGGGGTCCAATGTTGGGTCCTCCTCAAGGACCTCTAGGGTGGTCCTTGGGGGGTTGTACCCGAACGTTTGAACCCTAAACATTTCCATCTAAGTATGAGAGTCCCTTCTACAAGTTCTCACCCTCAACCAACACTCCATACTTCAACGACAAGATCCTTACGACTCACTAGTTCAAATGACTAGTTTCCGAACGTTATAGTCGTTTCTTAACATTTGACCTCTAAAATCATTAGACTAACTTGAAAATCCATTATTCATCATTTAAACAAGTTTCCAACTCTAAATTCAGAATGAAGCTCTAGTTTCTCCTACTAGATTTTAGTCAAACTTTTAGCTAGGTCTCGCTAGATTTTTGGGTTGTTACATTATCTCCCCCTTAGGAACATTCGTCCTCGAATGACACTTAAAAACACATTAGGGGATTAACGACTCAAGACTAGAAGCCCAACAATCATAACACATCATATATAAGGCACAACATCAAAGGAGGGAACATCCACTCCACATCAAGCATACTCAATGCAACATCACGAAGTAAGAACTATATTTACTAATTCAATATGCATGACATGAAACATATCTTATGTTCATAGGAGGAACGTCCTTCTCCTAATTATTACATGCTCAACATCTTCTCATGAAACTTTTGTGTCATGACTTCTCAAAACAAGGCACTTTATAGTAGGAGGAACTTCTCAACTCCATACTAACACATGCCCATATTTTATGAAGTACAATAGACACCATAGCCAATGCATTATAACATGAAGAAAATATTTCACACCAACTCCTTTTTTTCAAAACACAAGTTCTCATGGATGCTCATCATATAAGGAAGTCATGACAACATATAAACACACAACAACATTGTTGTCTAGGCATACCATTTTCCCTTGGGAGTGTGCCTATACCTACTCTCTTAAACATCATAAATCATATAATCATGTGAGGAAATTACATTTTTCCTCCAAAAGAAAGCTTAACACCACAATATATAGCCAATGTGCCATTTCACCAAAACACAACAAAGCATGTTCATCATTCACATCATGAAGTCAACTATGTAATCATCATACAAGGTGCAAATCAATCATGAGAAACATGAATTTCATGAAAAACCTTTTTCATGCAAGTTAAGAATCTTTCAAAATCATACATAACATAAGGAGGTCATGGAAATCTCTAAAATACTCATGACTCCTAGACATGAAATAAGTCCAAAAAGGAACTTCTTGGGTTCAAGCTAGACTAGGAATAGAAGAAAAGATGAGGATACCGGGACTCTCAATCAATGTGTCTCCCCCTTGGTAATGAGCCCTTTTTTATTTTAAAACAAACCTCAAATATTACTCCTTTCTAATAAACTCAAGTTTTACCAAGGCTTATTTCAACCTTACCGGGCTCTAACACCAATAGAGGTCTAATAACCATGCATCCAAACCCTACCAAGGTTAGCAAACGTTACTCTATGGAACATGGAAATTATAGGACAAACATAACATCCAAGACTCCACAATCATTAAATGAGTCAAGGAGAACTAATAACTTTAAGCCAGAGGAGGAATAGAAGGTAACATAAGGATATTGGGACATCCCATTGGCCCTTGACCTCCCAAATAAGCACCTTTCACAAAGACCCTTACTAAAATACCACTCCTCATATTCACATGGTAGAGCTTTCTTACTCTTCTACCTCTTAACTTATAGGTCTAAGATCCCAATTGGCACTTCCATATAAAAGAAGTTCTCATTAAGGCACTCTTGATCACTAGAAATTTACCACCATCTAAGCACATTATCCCTCACTTGGGGTAAGCCTAAACAAACTCTTTACAACATCATTCCCTTAGACAATGTGATTCTAAACCATTGAGGATTTCCCCTCTACCCTCTTAAAAGGAGTTTACTCACTCAACATATTTAGGCACCACTTAAGCACCTCTATTCATCAAAATTCATCACATAATAAAACTCATAAGGACTAAGTTGGGTTATACTAATCAACCACATATGGTCATAACTAAACCCATGAATACTAAGGGTAACCCAAAAATTCACTGTATCCTATTTATCAAGTCACAAAAGACAACTATTATCGGAATTAGTCCTACAAGGTTCATCATCTTAGGTACCTCATCTATAGACTATAGAGGATCTTCCTCTACCCTTGACCCATAAAATTCTGAAATTCAATAAAACATAAAACACATACCGGAACCCTAAAGATCCACTACCACTCACTCTTTGAGACTTCGGGTAGAAATCCTTTCTTGGTAAAACCTTAGGGGATACATAGAAAAAATTTGACCAAGAAACCTTTTTCTTTTTCACTACAGTTAGATCTAGACAACTCTAGACCATTTAAACCCTTATCATCACTTTTGGTGGGGTCTACCAACCAACTATGCCTAGGTATTATCTAATCACCTTACTCAAATGACCATACTTAAGATCAATCTTAAAAGACAACTCACACCTAACTTAAAACTAAAAACTATTTTTAGGCGACTTGTTTTGAAGGCTTAGTTTAGGGGGTCTATTAACTACTTATAGTAGGCTAATTAACTAACTAACCAACCTCTCACAACCTCTTCATTAAATAACTAACTAAAACTAAGACCCCTAAATTAAAACTCAAAACTAAAAATTGGGCAGCACCTACGAACCTCCACCTATGGACCGTAGGTGGAGTTACGGGCCGTCTTGTGCAGATCGTCATTTGGTATTGGGGGCACCCTTTTGGAGAGCTAAGCTCCCCCAAGCTAAGTCCCAACCCACGACCCTGACTTATGGTTCATAGACTAGTCTACGGGACATAGTTTGGGGTTTCGTCAATATTGCTGCTTTGATAGTTTTTGGGGTCCAATGTTAGGTCCTCTTCAAGGACCTCTAGGGTGGTCCTTGGGGGGTTGTACCCAGACGTTTGGACCCTAAACATTTCCATCTAAGTATGAGATTCCCTTCTACAAGTTCTCACCTTCAACCAACACTCCATACTTCAACAACAAGATCCTTATGACTCACTAGTTCAAATGACTAGTTTCTGGACGTTATAGTCATTTCTTAATGTTTGACCTCTAAAATCATCAACCTAAGTTGAAAGACCATTTTTCATCATTTAAATAAGTTTCCAACTCTAAATTCACACATGAAGCTCTAGTTTCTCCTACTAGATTTTAGTCAAGCTTTTAGCTAGGTCTCAATAGATTTTTGGGTTATTACAATAACGTTGAAAATTTAGATCACCAAAAGATCAATGGACTATAGCACACAAAAATTGGTACACCGGGGGTTACTCGCTTCGGGAATCATTTCACCATGAAAATGGGATGGTTTACCCGTTTGGACCAATTGGCTCCATAGCTAAAGTCTTGACGGACGTCCACGAAAATTTTTGGCAAAAATGACGTCAAAAATTTGGATCTCCAAAAGATCCATGAACTATAGCACACGAAAATTGACAAAATGAGGGGTTTACCCGCTTCAGAGCTTGTTTGACCTTGACAATAGGCCGATTTTCTCATTGGGACCAACCGACTCCATAGCTAAGGTCTTTAGAGATGTCCACGAATAATTTCAGCAAAAATGACATCGAAAATCTGGATCACCATAAGATCCATGGACTATAGCACACAAAAATTGGCAAAAA
This sequence comes from Solanum commersonii, assembly GCA_029007595.1. Classification (NCBI taxonomy): domain Eukaryota; kingdom Viridiplantae; phylum Streptophyta; class Magnoliopsida; order Solanales; family Solanaceae; genus Solanum; species Solanum commersonii. The sequence goes on along the minus strand of JAJTWQ010000129.1, from coordinate 1,223,946 downwards.
GGGGGGTTTACCCGCCTTGGGATTGTTTGACCTTGGAAATGGGTCGGTTTTCCCGTCGGGACCAACCAGCTGCATAACTTAGGTCTTGAAGAACGTCCACGAAAAATTTCAGCAAAATGATGTCAAAAATCTGATTCACCAAAATATCCATTGACTATAAAACACAAAAATTGGCAAAACGGGTAGGGGTGGGGGGTTTACCTGCTTTGGGCTTGTTTGACCTTGAAAATGGGCCGTTTACGTATTGGGACAAATCGGCTTGATAGTTAAGGTTCTGACGGACATCCATAAAAAAATTTGGCAAAAATGACATCGAAAATCCAGATTACCAAAATATCCATGGACTATAGCATAAGAAAATTGGCAAAATGGGGGGTTTACCCGCACCTGGGATTGTTTGACCTTGAAAATTGTCGGTTTACCTGTCGGGGCCAATCGGCTCCATAGCTAAGGTCTTGACGGACGTCCATAAAAACTTTTGGCCAAAATGACATCGTAAATCAGGATCAGCAAAAGATCCATGAACTATAGAGGATATGAAAATCGGCAAAACAGGGGTTTACCCACTCCTGGGCTCATTTGACCTTGAAAATGGGTCGATTTTCCCGTCGGGATGAACCTACTCCATAGCTAAGGTCTTAATGGATGTCCACGAAAATTTTTGGAAAAAATGATGTCAAAAATCCGGATCACCAAAAGATCCATTGACTATAGCACACGAAAATTGGCAAAATAGGGATTTATCCGCTCTGGGGATCGTTTGACCTTGAAAATTGTCCTTTTTTCCGTCGGGACCATCAGGCTCCATACCTAAGGTCTTGATGGACTTCCATGAAAAAGTTTGGCAAAAATGCGTCAGAAATCAAGAATTCCCCATAAGACCCATGTTTCACCTTTTCGTAATTCTAACCCTAGTTTGTATTGGATATTGATTGAAGGCTATGTAATTCATGTTTGTATGATGATTCTACCTTAGGTTATGTATACTTTCTATGAAATTAGGGCTGAGTCTTTGAATGAAGCCTTGAAGGCTATGAAGGGAATATGTCAGTTGCTTACATTGATGTTGATTATGTTATTACTTCATGAATTACCTTCGTAACACTCCGAAAATTCTATTACATAAGTTAGATCCTAACGTAGTGTCAATGAGGTATAAAATGAATTCCCCTAAGTTAGTAGACCATCTGGGAGTGCTATAGTGGTTTATGAGTTAAGGCCTAAGAGAGGAGTGCCAAGCAAAAAGGGGCAAGCCAAGCCCTAAGGCCAAGGCTACCCCAAACTTGGAGCTACTGCCTTAAACTCCACGGCCACCACCACGGCCCGTGGTCACGACCACGGGAAAGTGGGAGGCTTCGTTGAGTTTCCTTGGTCAAGGGAGAGGGACCTCCAAGTGTCCTAGACACTACCTCACCCTTCACGAGAGGGACCATGAGTCGTGGTCCACTTCACGACTCGTGAAGATGGGCATGGAGCTCCCTTGGCTTTTAGGGAATTAGAGGGGGTTGTTAGGGTAGCTACTGCCCAACGCACCACAGGTACCACTACGGGCCGTGGTGCACTTGACGAGGGAGAGGGGGTGGCTCATGAAAATCACTTGGCACCAAGGCTTGAAGGCCTTGCCTCCACAAGGCCAAGTCATGACCAAGGCCATCACCACGGACAGTGGTACTCACCACGAATTGTGGAAGGCTTCGTGGTCTTACCGTGCCCAAGTGTTGGCTTGTACGCGAAAGGGGATTTACTTCCTCCAACACCATGGGCAGCACCACGGCCCATGGTGCACTTTCACGACCCAAGAAGGGTGGTCGTGGTCCCTGACGGGGACCATTTAAATGAGGAGTTTTGGGATTTTACCTTTTTAAGTCCTATTTAAGTAGGGGTATTTTGGGTATATTAGAGGTTAAAAATATATTCAGTTTTAAGTATAAATTCATGAGTATTGGTCATTACTCACAACACCAATTGAAATCAAAACTCTCCTACTTCTCTCTAAACTCTCTCTCTAAAACTAAAGAAGAAGAAGAAGACATTGGAGCTAGGGTTTCAAGGTTCTTTCCCAAATTACTTGGAGTTTCTCCATTGATTCTCAAGGAATCAACTAAGGTATGGTTGCTTATCACTCTTGGGATTCCTTTCCCCAAGAGGCCCCTACAAGATGAATTTCAAAATCTCCAAATTCTAGGTTTCAATCCAAAAACGTGGGTCTTCTTTCAAAAGTGAAATTGATGTTACAAACTGACTTTTATTGATGTTATATAAACAATTATGAATGAATTTATGTTTTATTGGTGGTTTCTTGAAGAATTCCCCATGAGACCCATGTTTCTCTTTCTTTCCTAATTCTAACCCTAGCTTGTGTTTGATATTAATTGAAGGCTATGAATTGAATGTGATGCTATGAAATTCATGTTTGTATGATGATTCTACCCTAGTTTATGTATAATTTCTATGAAATTAGGGTTGAGTCTTTGAATGAAGCCTTGAAGGCTATGAACGGGTTATGGCAATTGTTTATATTGATATTGATTATGTTATTACTTCATGAATTACCTTGTATTATGTATTGGTTATGAACTGGTTGGTAATTGAAGTATGAATGTCCCATGAAGGGAGAGAAGGTATGAAGGTTGGTTCTTCTTTGAACTCAAGTATGAAAGGTGAATTACTTAGATTGTAATGATGCTATACTTAATTACTTCGGATAGATGTGCCCAATTTACTTCACATTTTTGGAGGCCTTTCCAAAGTGGGCTTGGTACTCAAGTGAAGCTTAGCACCGCATTTCACCCTCAAACGGATGGTCAAGTGGAACGCACCATCCAAACCCTAGAGGACATGTTGAGAGAGTGTGTCATTGACTTCAAAGGTAATTGGGATAACCACCTACCTTTGATAGAATTTTCCTACAACAATAGCTACCACTTGAGTATTGCTATGGCACCCTTTGGAGCACTTTATGGTAGAAGGTATCTATCTCCGGTTGAGTGGTTTGAGGTAGGTGAATTTGCTCTTCTTGGTCCCGTGGTAGTCTATGAGGCTACAAAAAAAGTTTGACTTATAAGGGATAGATTGAAAATGGCTCATAGTTGTCAAAAGTCTTATGTCGATAATACGAAGAGGGATCTTGAATTTGAAGTAGGTTATTGGGTCTACTTGAAGATCTCACCCATGAAAGGGGTGATGAGGTTTGATAAAAAGGGGAAGTTTAGCCCTCGGTATGTTAGGCCTTATGAGATCTTAAAGTGTGTTGAAAAGGTCGCTTATGAGTTGAAATTACCTATCGAATTGACCCTGGTTCACACGGTGTTCCATATTTCTATGTTAAAGAAGTGTATTGGAGACCTAGTGTCCATTCTCCCTCTAGAAGGTTTAGGGGTGAATGAGCACCTTTCTTATGAAGAGGTTCCGGTCGAAATCCTAGATCATCAAGTTAAGAAGTTGAGGAATAAAGAGGTTGCCTCCGTAAAAGTCCTATGGAGAAACCACCTAGTTGAGAGTGCAACATGGGAGGTCGAGGCCGACATGAAGTCCCGCTACTCTCATCTTTTTCCTCCTACTCCTAGCCGTAGTTGAGGTTAGTAGTCTCTCTTAATTTAGTATAAATTGAAAATCATGTGTGTTGATGATTATGATAGGATTTCCTTGTATGTGCATATTTTTTTGTGAAAATTCATGCTTAAGTGTTATGTTGAGTTTTCATGAATTTTGTTTCTCATAATTGAAATTGCACCCATAGTTGTTGTGTGATGTTGTCTTCATGAGAGTTGTAATGAGTATGCTTGATGTTGTCTTGTTAACAAAATGTCTTGTTGATTGCTTAATTTCTGTTGGTGCTCATTCATTATGGAGAAGGTAGTTCCTCCAATACCTATGTGAAGTAAAGAATTTTTACCATAGTGAAGTTGTGAATTAAATTCCTATATGATATAATGATATGATGTTGTTGATGTGACTTGTTGTTGTGCTGCTAGTTTGAGTCATTGTCTCCGTAGAAAGAAGTACAAGTGACATTCGGGGACGAATGTTCCTAAGGGGGGGGGTATTGTAACACCCCAAAAATTCTATGAATTAAGTTAGATCCTAATGTAGTGTCAATGAGGTATAAAATGAATTTCCCTAAGTTAATAGACCATCTGGGAGTGCTATAGTGGTCTATGAGTTAAGGCCTAAGGGAGGAGTGACAACCAAAAAAGGGAAACCCAAGCCCTAAGGCCAAGGCTACCCCAAACTTGGAGCTACTGCCTCAAAATCCACGGCCACCACCATGGTTCGTGGTCATGACCACGGGAAAGTGGGAGGCTTCGTGGAGTTTCCTTGGTCAAGGGAGAGGGACCTCCAAGTGTCCTAGACACTGTCTCACCCTTCACGAGAGGGACCACGAGTTGTGGTCCACTTCACGACTCATGAAGGTGGGCGTGGAGCTCCCTTGGCTTTTAGGGAATTGGGGGGGGAGGTTGTTAGGGTAGCTACTACCCAACGCACCACGGGCACCACTACAGGTCGTGCTGCACTTGACGAGAGAGAGGGGGTGGCTCGTGAATATCACTTGGAACCAAGGCTTGAAGGCCTTGCCTCCACAAGGCCATAACCACGGACCGTGGTACTCACCACGGATCGTGGTAGGCTCCGTGGTCTTGCCTTGGCCAAGTGATGGCTTGTACACGAAAGGGGGGCTACTGCCTCCAACACCACGAGCAGAATCATGGCCCACGGTGCACTTTCACGACCCAAGAAGGGTGGTCGTGGTCCCTGACGGAGACCATTTAAATGAGGAGTTTTGTGACTTTTCCTTTTTAAGTTATATTTAAATAGGGGTGTTTTGGGTATATTAGAGTTTTAAAATATATTAAGTTTTAAGTCTAAATTCATGATTATTGGTCATTATTCACAACACCCAATTGAAATCAAAATGCTCCTACTTCTCTCTAAAACTAAAGAAGAAGAAGGCATTGGAGCTAGGGTTTCAAGGTTCTTTCGCAAATTGCTTGGATTTTCTCCAATGATTCTCAACGAATCAACTAAAGTATGGTTGCTTATCACTCTTGGGATTCCTTTCCCCAAGAGGCCCCTTCAAGATGAATTTCAAAATCTCCAAATTCTAGGTTTCAATCCAAAAACGTGGATCTTCTTTCTAAAGTGAAATTGATGTTATAAACTGACTTTGATTGATGTTATATGAACAATTATAGATGAATTTATACTGTATTGGTGGTTTCTTGAAGAATTCCCCATGAGACCCATGTTTCTCCTTCTTTCCTAATTCTAACCCTAGCTTGTGTTCGATATTAATTGAAGGCTATGAATTGAATGTGATGCTATGAAATTCATGCTTGTATGATGATTCTACACTAGGTTATGTATAATTTATATGAAATTAGGATTGAGTCTTTTAATGAAGCCTTGAAGGCTATGAACGGGATATGGCAATTGTTTATATTGATATTGATTATGTTATTACTTCATAAATTACCTTGTAATATGTATTGGTTATGAACTGGTTGGTAATTGAAGTATGAATGTCCCATGAAGGGCGAGAAGGTATGAAGGTTGGTTCTTCTTTGAACTCAAGTGTGAAAGGTGAATTACTTAGATTGTAATGATGCTATACCTAATGTGTTGTTGTGGTGTTGATGATCTCGTTTCCTCATCCTTAACCCTCTACACTTGAATTAGCTATGAAGTATGTATGCATATTATGGTATGATAGTTATATGATTGAAAGATAGTTTTCATGATTGTAGTGTAATATAAAGTGAAAGGTTTACTACTTCCTAAGTGTCTCTAAAGTAAAAGGATTGTTACTCACTTATGAACACATATGAGCTATTATGGCAAAATGTCTACATAAGAGTCTGCTAAAGGCTAATGTGAACTTATGTGATGACTAAAGATGAATACTAAAGGGAATTAGATGCTTAGCACCTAAAAGGCATGTAAATAAGATGGGGGTCTCACGTTTAGTAAGTCCGGCTCCCCACATGGGTTTCCTAATGTTTAGCAAATACGGATTACCAACGGTATGTGTTGTCTCGTGAGATGGAAACCTCCACATTTAGTAAGTTAGGGATTCTAGAAGCAATCTCCTTGACCCTTAACTATGTGCCCACATAGGATTCTAGCTTAGTGGATCCACCTAGATAGCTATGTATGAATGGGTACACCTTAGGAAAGTGTTAACCCTCTCTTTTTGGTGTGGGAGTAGAGCACCGGATTCCATGCAGCTCTCATGGTCTATGTCAGTTATTGCAATATTTCCCTAATGTAAAAGTGAATAAAGGTATGAAAGGTGTGAACTCTTACTAAGACTTTCTTAAAGGTTTCTACATAGTGTAAGGGAGGGTATGGGACTTCTCTTGCACATTGCACTTGTGGGATCCTAAGAGATGGTTGTAGTATCATTCTCTTATGATTTATGATTATGATAATTATGACTTATGTATGTTGAAGCTATGTTATGTACGATCATTATGAATATGGTAAGTTATGATGAAATATGATCTTATGAATGTATGTATGATGTAGGTTGCTTAATGTGATACTTGGCTTTGAATAGGGTTATGGTGTTCTATTCTTTGCATTGCACTAGTATTGCTTGGGTATTCTACATGTTGGGATGATATTATGTTGGTTTGGACTATGATTCTTAATTTGTGTGCATATTGGATTTACTTGGCAAAAAGCATGTTTTGAATAAAATGTCCTTTTATGCATGTTTCAATGGTTTTTATGCATAGTAGCCATACTTAGTACGTGTGTTGTACTAACCCCATATTTTCTCCCTTTTCCAAAACATTTAGGTTTGGGCCGTTGAGGATTCAAGCTTACTTCTCAAGACACATGGAGTTGCTTCCCTAAGTTGGTGAGTCCTCAAGTCCGAGGACAAGACCCTATGATCTAGCTTCTATGTTTAGTTCTTTGCTTATGTTGAAAGACATTGTTGTACTTCCTATTTTCAAGACTTCTTATTGATGTAAGGGCTAAGTCCCACTTTCAATACTTCTATGTTAGATGGTGCATTGTGACAAAGTTATATTCTATTTTTCATGCAAGAAGTGAAGTTGAACTTCCAAAGTAAAAGTTTTAAATTTTCCATGATTTTATTATATGATACATGTTATGATGAATGCCACGGGCTTGTATAAGACCTCTTCGAGGTCGAATACGACGGTAACGATTAGGGGGTTCTCTCGAGTCGTTACAACCTTGTATTATTTGTTATGAATTTCTTGGTAATTGAAGTATGGATGTCCCACGAAGGGAAAGAAGGTATGAAGGTTGGTTCTTCTTTGAACTCAAGTATGAATGGTGAATTACTTAGATTGTAATGATGTTATACCTAATGTGTTATTGTGGTGTTGATGACCTAGTTTCCTCATCCTTAACCCTCTACACTTGAATTAGCTATGAAGTATGTATGTATATTATGGTATGATTGCTTTATGATTGAAAAGTAGTTCTCATGATTGTAGTGTAATGTAAAGTGAAAGGTTTACTCACTTCCTAAGTGTCTCTAAAGTGAAAGGATTGTTACTCACTTATGAACACATATAAGCTATTATGGTAAGATGTCTACATAAGGGTCTATTAAAGTCTAATGTGAACTTATGTGATGACTAAAGATGATTACAAAAAGGGAATCAGATGCTTAGCACCGAAAGGGCATGTAAATGAAATGGGGGTCTCACGTTTAGTAAGTCCGGCTCCCCACATGGGTTTCCTCACGTTTAGCAAGTCCAAATTACCTATGGTATGTGTTGTCTCATGAGATGGAAATCCCCACGTTTAGTAAGTTAGGGTTTCAAGAAGCTATCTCCTTGACCCTTAACTATGTGCCCACATAAGACTCTAGCTTAGTGGATCCACCTAGATAGCTATGTACGAATGGTTACACCTTAGGCAAGTGTTAACCCTCTCTTTTTGGTGTGGGAGTTGAACACCGGATTCCATGTAGCTCTCATGGTCTATGTCAGTTATTGCAATATTCTCTAATGTAAAATTAAATGAAGGTATGAAAAGTGTGAACTCTTACTAGGGCTTTCTTAAGTGTTTCTACATAGTGTAAGAGAGGGTATGGGACTTCTCTTGCACATCGCACTTGTGGGATCCTAAGAGATGGTTGTAGTAGTGTTCTCTTATGATTATGATGATTATGACTTATGTATGTTGAAGCTATGTTATGTATGATCATTATGAATATGGTAAGTTATGATGAAATATGATCTTATGAATGTATGCATGAAGTAGGTTGCTTAATGTGATACTTGACTTTGAATAGGGTTATGGGGTTCTATTCTTTGCATTGCACTAGTATTGCTTGGGTTTTCTACATGTTGGGATGATATTATATTGGTTTGTATTATGATACTTAATTATGTGCATATTGGATTTACTTGGCAAAAAGCATGTTTTGAATAAAATGTCCTTTTATGCATGTTTCAATGGTTTTTATGCATAGTAGCCATACTTAGTACGTGTGTTGTACTAACCCATATTTTCTCCCTTTTCCAAAACATTTAGGTTCGGACCGTTGAGGATTCAAGCTTACTTCTTAAGACACTTGGAGTTGCTTCCCCAAGTTGGTGAGCCTCAAGTCCGAGGACAAGACCCTACGATCTAGCTTCTATGTTTAGTTCTTTGCTTATGTTGAAAGACATTGTTGTACTTCCTATTTTCAAGACTTCTTATTGATGTAAGGGCTAAGTCCCATTTTTGATACTTCTATGTCTAGATGGTGCATTGTGAAGAAGTTAGATTCTATGTTTCATGTATGAAGTGAAGTTGAACTTCCAAAGTAAGAGTTTTAAATTTTCTATGATTTTATTCTATGGTACATGTTATGATGAATGCTAAGGGCTTATATAAGACTTCTTCGAGGTCGAATTCGCCGGTAACAACTAGGGGGTGCTATCGAGTTGTTACACTTTCGATGGGCAAGCCAACCTGTTTACAAGGTCAAACATGCCCCAGAGTGGGTAAACCCCCCGTTTTATTGATTTTCGTGTGCTATAGTACATGGCTCTTTTAGTGATCCGTAAATCCGAAGTCATTTTTACCAAAACAATTTATAGACGTCTGTTAAGACCTTAGCTATGGAGCCAGTTAGTCCCGATGGGTAAACCAACCTATTTTCGAGGTCAAACGACCCCCAGAGTGGGTAAACACCCCCGTTTTACCGATTTTCATGTGCTATAGTCCATGGATTTTTTGGTGATTTCTGACTTCATTTTTGCCAAAATTTTCTGTGGACTTCCGTAATGACCGTATCTATTGAGTCGGTGAGATGGGTAAACCAGCCCATTTTCATGGCCAAACAATCCCCGGAGCGGGTAAACACCCCATTTTACCAATTTTCGTGTGCTATAGTTCATGAATTATTTGGTGAATCGAATTTCCGACGTCATCTTTGCCGAAATTTTTCGTGGATGTCCGTCAAAACCTTAGCTATGGAACTGATTGGTCCCAATGGGCAAACCAGACCATTTTCAAGCTCAAATGAGCCCAATACGGGTAAACCCCCCCCCCCCCCCTCCTCCAAGTTTTGCCAATTTTCATGTTTTATAGTCAATGGATCTTTTAGTGAACTGGATTTCCAACATCATTTTGGTGATATTTTTCTTGGATGTTCTTCAAGACCAAAGCTATGGAGCCAATTGGTCCCGATGGGAAAACCAACCCATTTTCAAGGTCAAACAATCCCCGGAGCGGGTAAACCTCTCGGTTTTCTAATTTTTGTGTGCTATAGTCCATGAATCTTTTGGTGATCTGGATTTCCGACGTTATTTTGGCAAAACAATGTCGTGGACGTCAATCAAGACCTTAGCTATGGAGCTGATTGGTCCCGACAGGCTAACCATCCCATTTTCAAGGTCAAACGAACACCGCAACAGGTAAACCCCCCGTTTTGGTAATTTTAGTGATCCAGATGTCCTACATCATTTTGGCTGAAATATTTCATGGACATTCGTGAAGACCTAAGCTATGGAGCTTGTTGGTCCCGATGGGAAAACCGACCCATTTTCAAGGTCAAACAAGCCCCGTAGTGCGTAGACCCCCTATTTTGCCGATTTTCATGTGCTTAGTCCATGGATCTTTTGGTGATTCGGATTTTCGATGTCATTTTTGCCAAAAAATTTCGTTGACATCCGCCAAGGCCATAGCTATGGTGTCGGTTGGTCCAGACAAGAAAACTGACCTATTGTAAAGGTCAAACGAGCCATGGAGCGGGGAAACCCCCAATTTTGCCGATTTTTGTGTGCTATAGTCCATGGATCTTTTGGTGATCTAGATTTATAACGCATTTTTGCCAAAAAATTTCGTGGACGTCCATCAAGACCTTATCTGTGGAGCCGATTGGTCCTGACAGACCAAAAGGTCAATTTTCAAGGTCAAACGATCCCCTGATCGGGTAAACCCCCGTATTGCTAATTTTCGTGTGCTATAGTCCATGGATCTTTTGGTGATCTAGATTTTTGACATCATTTTTGCCAAAAAATTTTGTGGACATCTGTCAAGACCTTAAATATGGAACTAGTTGGCCTCGATGGGTAAATCAGCCATTTTCTTGGTCAAACAATCCCCGGAGCAGGTAAACCCCCCGTTTTGATAGTTTTCATGTGCTATATTCCATGGATCTTTTGGTGATCCGGATTTTGGACGTCATTTTTGTCAAAAAATTTCATGGATGTCAGTCAAATCCTTAGCTATGGAGTCGATTGGTCCCAACAGGCAAACTGGCCCATTTTCAAGGTCAAACGAGCCCCGAAGAGAGTAAAGTCAATCGATCTTTTGGTGATGCAGATTTCCGATGTTATTTTTGCCAATTTTTTTTGTGAAAGTCCATCAAGACCTTATCTATGGGGTTGGTAGGTCCCAATAGTAAAATTGGCCTATTGTGAAGGTCAAACAATCCCCGAAGTGGGTAAACCCCTCATTTTGTCGATTTTCATGTGCTATAGTCTATCTATCTTTTGGTGATCCAGATTTTCGACGTCTCTTTTGTCAAAAAATTTCGTAGAGGTCCCTCAAGACCTTAGCTATGGAGACGGTTGGTCCAGGCGGGTAAACCAACCCATTTTCATGGTCAAATGATCCCCGAAGCGGGTAAAGCCCTAGTGTGCTGATTTTCATGTGCTATAGTCCATGGATCTTTTGGTAATCTAGATTTCCTATGTCATTTTTGCAAAAAAATATCGTTGATGTTCGTCAAGACCTTAGCTATAATTACGGTTGTTCCCAACATGTAAACCGGCCATTTTCTATGTCAAACGATACTCGAATCGGGTAAATCCCCTATTTTTCCAATTTTTGTGTGCTATAGTCCATGGATCTTTTGTTGATCCAAATTTTCGACATCATTTTTACCAAAAAAATTTGTGGACATCCGTCAAGACCTTTGTTATGGAGCTGGTTGGTCCCGACGGGCAAACTAGCCCATTTTTAAGGTCCAACAAGCCCATGAGCGGGTAAGCCCCCCATTTTGCTGATTTTCATATCCTCTATAGTTCATGGATCTTTTGCTGATCCTGATTTCCTATGTCATTTTGACCAAAAGAATTAAAGGACGTCCATCAAGACCTTAGCTATGGAGTCGGTTGGCCCCGAAAGGTAAACCAGCCATTTTCAAGGTCAAACAATCCCCAGAGCAGATAAACCCCCCCATTTTGCCAATTTTCGTGTGCTATAGTCCATGGATCTTTTGTTGATCTGGATTTCCTATGTCATTTTTGCCGAAACTTTTCGTGGACGTCCGTCAAAACATTATTTATAGAGCAGATTGGTCCCAACGGGCAAACTAGCCCATTTTCAAGGTCAAACGAGCCCCAGAGCGGGTAAACCCCCCATTTTGCCAAATTTCGTGTTTTATAGTCCATGGATCTTTTATTGAACCGGATTTTCGACGTCATTTTGGTGAAATTTTTTGTGGACATTTTCCAAGACATAAGCTATAGAGCATGATGGTCTCGACGGGCAAACCAACCACTTTTCAAGGTCAAACAATCCCTAGAGCAGGTAAACCCCTCGTTTTCCTGATTTTTGTGTGTTATAGTCCATGGATCTTTTGGTGATCCGGATTTCTGATGTCATTTTTGCCAAAAAATTTTGTGGATGTACGTCAAGACCTTAGCTATGGACTCAGTTACTTTCGAAGGACAAGCCAACTTATTTTCAAGGTCAAACGTACCTAGAACGGGTAAACCCCCCATTTTAGTGATCCAGATTTTTGATGTCATTTTACTAAAAATTTTTGTGGACGTCCGTCAAGACATTAGGTATAGAGACGATTTCTTTCGTTGGGAAAACCAGCCCATTTTCAAGGTCAAACAAACCCAAGAGCAGGTAACCCCCCCTCCCATTTTGCCAATGTTCATGTGCTATTGTCCATGGATCTTTTGGGGATCCGGATTTTCGACGTCGTTTTAGCCATAATTTTTGGTGGACCTCTGTCAAGACCTTAGCTGTGGAGCCGATTGGTCTTGATGGGAAAACCGGCCCATTTTCAAGGTCAATTAAACCTCGAAGCGCCTAAACCCCTTGTTTTGTGGAGTTTCGTGTGCTATAGTCCATGGATCTTTTGGTGATCCCGATTGTCGATGCCATTTTTGCCAAAATATTTCATAGACGTCCGTCAAGACCTTATCTATGGATTTGGTTGGTCCAGACAGGAAAACCGACCCATTTTCAAGGTTAAACAATCCTCGCAGTAGGTAAACCCCCTGTTTTGTTGATTTTCATGTGCTTTAGTCCATGGATCTTTTGGTGATCCGAATTTCCGATGTCATTTTTGCCAAAAAATTTCATGAACGTTCGTCAAGAACTTTGCTTTGGAGTAGGTTGGTCCTGTCAGGTCAACCAGCCCATTTTCAAGGTTAAACGATCCCCGGAGCGGGTAAACCTCCCATTTTGCCGATTTTTGTGTGCTAGTCCATAGATCTTTTGGTCATCCAAATTTTCGATGTCATTTTTGCTGAAAGTTTTCATGGATGTCCGTCAAGACCTTAGCTATGGAGCCAATAGTTCTTGGTAGGCAAACCGGCCCATTATCAAGATCAAAGGAGCCCCAAAGTGGGTAAACCCCCGTTTTGCAAATTTTTGTGTGGTATAGTCCGAGGATCTTTTGGTGATCTGGATTTTTGACGTCATTTTTGCCAAAAATTTTCATGGACGTCCGTCAAGACCTCAGATATGGAGCCGATTGGTCTCGACGGGCAAACTGGCCCAGTTTCAAGGTCAAATGAACCCCGGAGTGGGTAAAACCCCCATTTTTATCGATTTTTGTGTGCCATAGTCCATGGATCCTTTGGTGATTCAGATTTCCGACGTCATTTTTGCTGAAATTTTTTGTGGACGTCCGTCAAGACCTTAGTTATGGAGCCACTTGGTCCAAATAAATAAAACAGCCTATTTTCACGGTCAAATGATCCTCGGGCGGGTAAACCCCCCATTTTACTAATTTTCATGTGCTATAGTCCTTGGTTCTTTAGTGATCTAGATTTCTGATGTCAGTTTTACCAAAATATTTTGTGGACGTCCGTCAAGACCTTCGGTATAGAGTTGATTGCTTCCGTTGGGTAAACTAACCCATTTTCAAGGTCAAACGAGCCCCGAAGCAGGTAAATCCTCTATTTTGCCAATTTTCGTGTGCTATTGTCCATGGATCTTTTGGGGATCTAGATTTTCGATGTCATTTTTGCCATAATTTTTTGTGGACATTTGACAAGACCTTTGTTATGGATTTGTATAGTCCCGATGGGAAAATCGGCCCATTTTCAAGGTCAAACAAATCTCAGAGCGCGTTAACCCCTTATTTTTGGGATTTTCGTGAGCTTTAGTCCATGGATCTTTTGGTGATCCCGATTTGTGATGCCATTTTTGCCAATATATTTTGGGGACGTCCGTCAAGACTTTCTCTATGAAGTTGGTTGGTCTCGATGGGAAAAACGACCAATTTTCAAGGTCAAACAAATCCCGATGCAGGTAAACCCCCTATTTTGCTGATTTTCGTGTGCTATAGTCCATGGATCGTTTGGTGATCTGTATTTCCGATGTCATTTTTACCAAACTTTTTATGGACATCCATCAAGACTTTAGCTTTTTTGTCGATTGGTCCCGACAGGTCAACCAGTATATTTTCAAGGTCAAACGATCCCCGGAGATAGTAAACCCCCCGTTTTGCCGATTTTCGTATGCTATAGTCTATAGATTTTTTGGTCATTTCCAACTTATTTTTTGCTGAAATTTTCCATGGACATCCATCAAAACCTTAGCTATGTAGTTGGTTGTACCCGACGGGTAAAACAGACCATTTTCAAGGTCAAACAATCCCCAAAACGGGTAAACCCCGCTGTTTTGCTGATTTTCGTGTGCTATAGTCCATGGATCTTTTGGTGATCCCAATTTTCGATGCCATTTTTGCCAAAATATTTCATGGACGTCCGTCAAGACCTTATCTATGGAGTCAGTTGGTCCGGATGGGAAAACCGACCAATTTTCAAGGTCAAACAGTCCCCAAAGTAGGTAAACCCTCCATTTTGCTAATTTTCATGTGCTATAGTCCATAGATCTTTTGGTGATCTGGATTTCCGATGTCATTTTTGCCATACTTTTTCATGGACATCCGTCAAGACCTTATCTTTGGAGCCAGTTGGCCCCGTAAGGTCAACCAGGCAATTTTCAAGGTCAAACGATCCCCGGAGCGGGTAAACCCCCCATTTTGCCAAATTTTGTGCGCTACTCCATGGATCTTTTGGTCATCCACATTTTCAATGTCATTTTTGCCAAAAGGTTTCGTGGACATCTGTTAAGACCTTAGCTATGGAGCTGGTCGTTCTTGATAGGCAAATCGGTCCATTGTCAAGATCAAAGGAACCCCGGAGTGGGTAAACCCCTCGTTTTGTAAATTTTTGTGTGGTATAATCAATGGATCTTACGGTGATCTAGATTTTTGATGTCATTTTTGTCGAAATTTTTCATAGACGTTCGTCAAAACCTCAGATAAAAAGGCGATTGGTCCCGACGAGTAAACTGGCCCATTTTCAAAGTCAAATGAACCCCGAAGTGGGTAAAACCTCTATTTTGCCAATTTTTGTGTGCCATAGTCCATGGATCTTTTGGTGATTCGGATTTTCGATGTCATTTTTCCAGAAAATTTTTGTGGACGTCCGTCAAGACCTTAGTTATGGAGCTAGTTGGTCCAGACAAGGAAACTTGCCTATTTTCATGGTCAAATGATCCCCGGAGTGGGTAAACCCCCTGTTTTGCTAATTTTCGTATGCTATAGTCCATGGATCTTTAGAGATTCAAATTTCCGATGTCATTTTTACTGAAATTATTCATGGACGTCCATCAAGACCTTAGATATAGAGCCGATTGCTTCCGTTGGGCAAACCAGCCCATTTTCAAAGTCAAACGAGCCCCGAAGTAGGTAAACCCTCAATTTTTCCAATTTTTGTGTGCTATTGTGCATGGATTTTTTGGGGATCCGGATTTTTTACTTCATTTTTGCCATAATTTTTTGTAGACATCTATCAAGACCTTTTCTATGGAGCTGTATAGCCCCAATGGGAAAACCCACCCTTTTTCTAAGTCAAACAAACCTCGGAGCGCGTTAACCTCTCGTTTTGTGGATTTTCATGAGCTTTAGTTCATGGATCTTTTGGTGATCTCGATTTTCGACTCCATTTTTTGCCAAAAAATTTTTATGACGTTAGTCAAGACTTTATCTATGAAGTTGGTTGGTCCCGATGGGAAAAACGACCAATTTTCAAGGTCAAACAAGCCCAGATGTAGGTAAACCCCCCGTTTTGCTGATTTTCGTGTGCTATAGTCCATGGATCTTTTGGTGATCCGTATTTCCGATGTCATTTTTGCCAAAAAAAATTATGGACGTCCGTCGAGACTTTAGCTTTGGAGTTTGTTGGTCCCCATAGGTCAACCAGCCCATTTTCAAGGTCAAATGATCCCCGGAGCGGGTAAACCCCCTGTTTTGGTGATTTTCATATGCTATAGTCCCTGGATATTTTGGTCCTTTTCAACTTCTTTTTTGCTGAAATTTTTCATGGACGTTCGTCAAGACCTTAAAAATGTTGTCGGTTGTACTCGACGGGTAAAACAGCCTATTGTCAAGGTCAAACAATCCCCGAAGTGGATAAACCCCCTGTTTTGCTAATTTTCGTGTGCTATAGTCCATGGATCTCTTGGTGATCCCGATTTTCGACGCCATTTTTGGACAAATATTTCATAGGCGTCCCTCAAGACCCTATCAATGGAGTTGGTTGGTCCAGACGGGAAAACTGACCCATTTTCAAGATCAAACAATCCCCAAGGTAGGTATACTCCCCGTTTTGTTGATTTTCAGGTACTATAGTCCATAGATCTTTTGGTGATCCAGATTTCTGATGTCATTTTTGCCAAACTTTTTCATGGAGATCCGTCAAGACCTTAGTTTTGGAGCCGATTGGTCCCGTCAGGTCAACCAGCCCATTTTCAAGGTCAAATGATCCCCGAAGCGGGTAAACCCCCTATTTTGCCAATTTTTGTGCGCTAGTCCATGGATCTTTTGGTCATCCAAATTTTCGACGTCATTTTTGCTGAAAGTTTTTGTGGACGTCCGTCAAGACCTTAGCTATGGAGCCGGATGGTTTTGCCAGGCAAACCGGCCCATTGTCAAGATCAAAGGAACCCCGGAGTGGGTAAACCCCCCGTTTTGCAAATTTTTGTGTGGTATAGTCAATGGATCTTATGGTGATCTGGATTTTTCATGTCATTTTTGCCAAAAATTTTCATGGACGTCCGTCAAAACCTCAGATATGAAGCCGATTGGTCCTGACGGGCAAACTGGCCCATTTTCAAAGTCAAATGAACCCCGGAGTGGGTAAAACCCCTGTTTTGCCGATTTTCGTATGCCATAGTCCATGGATCTTTTGGTGATCTAGATTTCCGACGTCATTTTGGCAAAAAAATTTGTGGACGTCCATCAAGACCTTAGTTATGGAGCTAGTTGGTCCAGACAAGGAAACCTGCCTATTTTCATGGTCAAATGATACTCGGAGTGGGTAAACCCCCCATTTTTCTACTTTTCCTGTGCTATAGTCCCTGGATCTTTAGTGATCCGGATTTTCAATGTCATTTTACAAAAAAAAATTGTGGACATCCGTCAAGACCTTAGGTAAAGATCCGATTTCTTCCGTTGGGCAAACCAGCCCATTTTCAAGGTTAAACGAGCCCCGAAGCAGGTAAACCCTCAATTTTTCCAATTTTCGTGTGCTATTGTCCATGGATTTTTTTGGGATCCAAATTTTTGACTTCATTTTTGCCATAATTTTTCGTGGACGTCTATCAAGACCTTTGCTATGGAGCTGTATATTCTTAATGGTTAAACCGGCCCATTTTCAAGGTCAAACAAACCTTGAAGCGCGTTAACTCCTCGTTTTGTGGATTTTTGTGTGCTATAGTCCATGGAAATTTTGGTGACCCTGATTTTCGACTCCATTTTTGCCAAAATATTTTGGGGAAGTCCGTCAGGACTTTATTTATGGAGTCGGTTGGTCCTGATGGGAAAACGACCAATTTTCAAAGTCAAACAAGCCCCGATGCAGATAAACCCCCAATTTTGCTGATTTTCATGTGCTATAGTCCATGGATATTTTGATGATTCAGATTTCGGATGTCATTTTTGCCAAAAAAATTTATGGACGTTCGTCAAGACTTTATCTTTGGAGTCGATTGGTCCCGATAGGTCAACCAGCCCATTTTCAGGGTCAAACGATCCCAAGAGCGGGTAAACCCCCCGTTTTACCAATTTTTGTATGCTATAGTCCATGGTTATTTTGCTCTTTTCCAACTTCATTTTTGCTGAAATTTTTCATAGACGTCCGTCAAGACCTTAGATATGTAGTCGGTTGTACTTGACGGGTAAACCAGCCCATTTTCAAGGTCAAATAATCCCCGAAATGGGTAAACCCCCTCGTTTTGCTGATTTTCGTGTGCTATAGCCCATGGATCTCTTGGTGATCCCAATTTTCGACCCTATTTTTGCCAAAAAAAATCATGGATGTCCGTCGATTGGTCCAGACGAGAAAACCGACCCATTTACAAGGTCAAACAATCCCCAAAGTAAGTAAACCCCCCGTTTTGCTGATTTTTGTATGCTATATAATCCATAGATCTTTTGGTGATCCGGATTTTCGATGTCATTTTTGTCAAATTTTTTCATGGACATCCGTCAAGACGTTAGCTTTGGAGCCGGTTGGTCCTGTTAAGTCAACCAGCCCATTTTCAAGGTCAAACGATCCCCGGAGCGGGTAAACCCCCCATTTTGCTGATTTTTTGCGCTAGTCCATGGATCTTTTGGTCATCCAAATTTTTGACGTCATTTTTGCCAAAAGTTTCGTGGACATCCGTCATGACCTTAGCTATGGAGCCTATTGGTCTTGAAAGGAAAACCAGCCCATTGTCAAGATCAAAGGAACCCCGGAGTGGGTAAATCCCCCATTTTGCAAATTTTTGTGTGGTATAGTCAATGGATATTTTGGTGATGTGGATTTTTGACGTCATTTTTGCCAAAAGAATTTATGGACGTCCGCCAAGACCTCAGATATGGAGCCGGTTGGTCCCGACGGGCAAATCGGGCCATTTTCAAGGTCAAGTGAACCCCAGAGTGGGTAAAATCCCCGTTTTGCTGATTTATGTGTTCTA
Source organism: Solanum commersonii (assembly GCA_029007595.1). Taxonomy (NCBI): domain Eukaryota; kingdom Viridiplantae; phylum Streptophyta; class Magnoliopsida; order Solanales; family Solanaceae; genus Solanum; species Solanum commersonii. The sequence goes on along the minus strand of JAJTWQ010000129.1, from coordinate 1,205,250 downwards.
TAGTCCATGGATCATTTTGTGTTTCGGATTTTCGATGTCATTTTTGCTGAAATTTTTCTTCGACGTCCGTCAAGACATTAGTTATGGAGCCGATTGGTCCAGACAAGAAAATCGGCCCATTTACATGGTCAAATGATCCCCAGAGCGGGTAAACCCCCCATGTTGCTGATTTTCATGTGCTATAGTCCATGGATCTTTAGTGATCCGGATTTTCGATGGCATTTTTACCCAAATTTTTCATGGATGTCAATCAAGACCTTAAGTGTAGAGCCGATTGCTTTCGTTGGGTAAACCAGTCCATTTTCAAGGTCAAACGAGCCCCAGAGCAGGTAAACCTCCTGTTTTGCCAATTTTCGTGTGCTATTGTCCATGGTTCTTTTGGGGATCCACATTTCTGACTTCATTTTTGCCATAATATTTTGTGGACGTCTATCAAGACCTTTGCTATGGAGCTGGTTAGTCTTGATGGGAAAACCTACCCATTTTCAAGGTCAAACAAACCTCGGAGCACGTTAACCCCTCGTTTTGTGGATTTTCATGTGTTATAGTCCATGGATCTTTTGGTTATCCCAATTTCTGACTTCATTTTTGCCAAAATATTTTGGGGACGTCCGTCAAGACTTTATCTATGGAGTCAGTGTGTCTCAATGGGAAAACCAACCAATTTTCAAGGTCAAACAAGCCTCGATGCAGGTAAACCCCCCGTTTTGCTAATTTTCATGTGCTATAGTCCATGGATCTTTTGGTGATTCGGATTTCCGATGTCGTTTTTGCAAAACTTTTTCATGGAAGTCCATCAAGACTTTAGCTTTAGAGTGGGTTGGCCCCGACATGTCAACCAACCCATTTTCAAGGTCAAACGATCCCCGGAGTGGGTAAACCCCCCTCTAATTTTGTAGATTTTTGTATGCTATCCATGCATTTTTTGGTGATTTCCTACACCTTTTATGCTTAAATTTTCTTTGGACATCCGTCAAGACCTTAGCTATGTAGTCGGTTGGTCCCGACGGGTAAACCACCCCATTTTCAAGGTCAAACAATCCCCAAAATGGGTAAACCCCCATTTTGCTGATTTTATGTGCTATAGTCCATGGAACTTTTGGTGATCCAGATTCCGATGTCATTTTTAACTAGATTTTTTGTGGATGTCTGTCAATAACTTAGCAATGGAGCTGATTAGTCCCGATGCGCAAACCGGCCCATTTTCAAGGTGAAACAATCACCAAAGTGGGTAAAGCCCCCCTCCCTCCTTGTTTTCCCAAATTTCATGTTTTATAGTACATGGATCTTTTGGTGAATCGAATTTACGACGTCGTTTTACTAAAAATTTTTATGGATGTTCTTCAAGACCTAAGTTATGGAGCCGGGTAGTCTCGACGGGCAAACATTCCCATTTTCAAGGCCAAACAATCCCTAGAGCGTGTAAACCTCCCATTTTCTCGATTTTCATGTGCTATAGTCCATGGATCTTTTGGTGATCCAGATTTCTAATGTCATTTTTGCCGAAAGTTTTCGTGGATGTTCGCCAAGGCTTTAGCTATGGAGCTGGTTGGTCCAGACGGGAAAACCAACCCATTTTCATGGTCAAATGAGCCTCGGAGCAGGTAAGCCCCTAGTTTTGCCGATTTTTGAGTGCTATAGTTGATGGATCTTTTGGTGATGCATATTTCTGAAGTTATTTTTGCAGAAAATTATTGTGGACATCCATCAATACCTTAGCTATGGAGCTGATTAGCCCCGTTGGGTAAACCGGCCATCTTTAAGGTCAAACGATCCCTAGAGCGGGTAAACCACCCATTTTGCCAATTTTTGTGTGCTATTGTCCATGGATCTTTTGGTGATCCGGATTTATGAGGTCTATTTTGCCAAAAAATTTCGTGGACGTCTGTCAAGACCTTAGCTATGTAGCCAATTGGTCTCGATGGAAAAGAAGCCAATTTTCAAAGTCAAACGACCCCCGAAGCGGGTAAACCCCCGTTTTACCAATTTTCGTGTGCTATAATCTTTTGGTGATACAGATTTCAGACGTAATTTTTGCTGAAATCTTTTGTGGACATCCGTCAAGACCTTCCCAATAGAGCTTGTTGGTCCCAACGGGTAAACCAACCCATTTTAAGGGTAAAACGTGCCCAGAAGGGGGTAATCCCCCCATTTTGCCAATTTTTATGTGCTTTATAGTCCATGGAACTTTATTGATCCTGATTTCCGATGTCATTTTGGCTAAAAGTTTTCAAGAACGTCCGTCAAGACCTTACCTATGGTGCCGATTGGTCCCGATGGGAAAACCAGCCCATTTTCAAGGTCAAATGAGCCACGAAGAGAGTAAACCTCCTATTTTGCCAATTTTCGTATGCTATAGTCCATGGATCTTATAGTGATCTAGATTTTTGATGTCATTTTTGCCGAAATATTTCCTGGACGTTCGTCAAGACCTTAGTTATGGAGTCGATTGGTCGAGAAAAGTAAACCAGCTCATTTTCATGGTCAAATGATCCCTAGAACGGGTAAACTCCCTATTTTGCCAATTTTCGTGTGCTATCGTCCACAGATATTTTGGTGATCCAGATTTTCGAAGTTATTTTTGCCAAAAATTTTCGTGGACATCCATCAAGACCTTTGCTATGAAGCCGATTGGTCCTGATGGGAAAATCGACCCATTTTGCGGGTAAACCCCCCGTTTTGTTGATTTTCGTATGCTATAGTCAATGAATCTTTTGGTGATCCAGATTTTTGATGTCATTTTTGCCAAACCTTTTCGTGGACATCCATTAAGACCGTAATTATAGAGATGGTTGGTCCCAACGGGTAAACCGGCCCATTTACAAGGTCAAACGAACCCTGACGCTGGTAAATCCCCTATTTTTGCCAATTTTCTTGTGCTATAGTCTATGTATCTGTTGATGATTCAGATTTTTGATGTCATTTTTGCCAAATTATTTCGTGGATGTCAGTCAAGACCTTAGGTATGGGGCCGATCGATTTCGATAGGCAAGCTAACCCATTTTCAAGGTCAAACGTGCCCCGAAGTGGGTAAACCCCCCGTTATGTTAATTTTCGTGTGCTATAGTACATGGATCCTTTAGTGATTTGGATTTTCGATGTCATTTTTGCCAAAAAAAATTTATGGATGTCTGTTAAGACCTTAGTTATGGAATCGGTTGGTCCCGATAGGTAAACAAGCCCATTTGCAAGGTCAAATGACCCCCAGAGCAGGTAAACACCCCATTTTGCCTATTTTCATGTGCTATAGGCCATGGATTTTTTGGTAATTTCTGACTTCATTTTTGCCAAAATTTTTCATGGACTTCTGTCATGACCGTGTCTATGGAGTTGGTTGGTCCCGATGGGTAAACCAGCCCATTTTCTTGGTCAAACAATCCCAAAAATAGGTAAACCCCCCGTTATGCCTATTTTCATGTGCTATAGTCCATAGATCTTTTGGTGAACCGGATTTCCTACGTCATTTTTGCCAAAATCTTTCGTGGAATCCGTCAAAACCTTAGCTATGGAGGTGATTGGTCCCAATGGGAAAACTGGACCATTTTCACGGTCAAACGAGCACAATGCGGGTAACCCCCCCCCCTCGAGTTTGCCAATTTTCGTGTTTTAGAGTCCATGGATCTTTTGGTAAATCGGATTCCGAACGTTATTTTGCTAAAAAATTTCCTGGATGTTCTTTAAGACCTAAGCTATAGAGCCGATTGGTCTCGATAGGTAAACCGGCCAATTTTCAAGGTCAAACAATCCCCTGAGCGGGTAAACCCCTCAATTTTTGAATTTTCATGTGCTATAGTCCATGCATCTTTTGGTGATCTGGATTTTCGATGTCATTTTTGCAAAAATAACTCATGGACGTCCATCAAAACCTTAGTTATGGAGCTGGTTGGTCTTGACGGGCAAACCGGCCTATTTTCAAGGTCAAACAATCCCCTGAGCGGGTAAACCCCTCAATTTTTGGATTTTCGTGTGCTATAGTCCATGCATCTTTTGGTGATCTGGATTTCCGATGTCATTTTTGCAAAAATAATTCATGGACGTCCATCAAAACCTTAGTTATGGAGTTGGTTGGTCTCAACGGGCAAACCGGCCTATTTTCAATGTCAAACGAAACCCGCAACAGTTAAACCTCCCATTTTGCCAATTTTCGTGTGCTATAGTCCATGGATCTTTTAGTGATCCGGATGTCCTACATCATTTTTACCGAAATATTTCATGGACGTTCATGAAGACCTTTGCTATGGAGCACATTGGTCTCGATGGGAAAACCAGCCCATTTTCAAGGTCAAACAAGCCTCGTAGCGCGTAAACCCCCTATTTTGCTAATTTTCATGTGATATAGTCCATGGATCTTTTGGTGATCCAGGTTTCCGATGTCATTTTTGACAAAAAATTTCGTTAACATCCGTCAAGACCAAGGCTATGGTGCTGGTTGGTCCCGATAAGAAAATCTGTCTATTGTAAAGGTTAAATGAGCCACGGATGGGGAAACCTTCCATTTTGCTGATTTTCGTGTATTATAGTCCATGGATCTTATGGTGATCTGGATTTATAATGCATATTTACCAAAACTTTTCGTGGACGTCCATCAAGACCTTAGCTAAGGAGCCGATAGGTCCTGGCGGACAAAAAGGCCAATTTTCAAGGTCAAACAATCCCCTGAGCGGGTAAACCCCCATTTTGCCAATTTTCATGTGCTATAGTCCATGGATCTTTTGGTGATCCGGATTTTCCACATCATCTTTGCCAAAAAAATTCGTGGACGTTCGTCAAGACCTTAGTTATGGAGCTGGTTGGTCCAGACGGGTAAACTGGCCCATTTTCAAGGTCAAACGAGCCAAGGAGTGGGTAAACCCCCTATTTTGCCAATTTTCATATCCTCTATAGTTCATAGATCTTTTGCTGATCCTGATTTTCAATGTCATTTTGGCCAAAAGTTTTCATGGACATCCGTCAAGACCTTACCTATGGAGCTGGTTGACCTCGATGGGTAAACCAACCATTTTCAAGGTCAAACAATCTCCGGAGCGGTAAATCCCATATTGCCAATTTTCGTGTGTTATAGTCCACGGATCTTTTGGTGATCTTGATTTCCGACGTCATATTTGCCAAAAAAAATTGTGGACATTAGTCAAAACCTTAGCTATGGAGCTGATTCGTCCCAGTGAGCAAACTGGCCCATTTTCAAGGTCAAACGAGCCTCAGAGTGGGTAAACCCCTTGTTTTGCCAAATTTCATGTTTTATAGTCCATG